>JAOTAV010067938.1:0-13889 GCA_026546445.1 Cyclargus thomasi | reverse complement strand
AACACAAGTCCCTCGGGTACTTAGCACGGGGCCAGAATGACGTGGTGTGAAGCGTCCATAGATATTATTATTATTATATTGTAGGATACTTTTTATCCCAGTCAAAATATGGTTCCCGCGAAATAAATTTATATTGGCGCAAAGGTGTTGAGAACGTCATCTTGTAATTCTTATAATCTATATAAATAAATAAATATATCTATTATATAAAAACTAGATGATGCCCGCAAGTCCGTCGCGCCAAATTCATTTATCGCAAAACCGTGCATTTTTCCGGGAGCAAGTATATTCTTCCCCAGGACTCCAAAGTATCTCATCATTAGGTCAGGTAGGTTCAGTATTTTGTATGAATATTCTAAAAACTGTAAATTAAATCTTCAATAAAATGTATCGAACAATTTTTTTGCAAATTTTGAGTCAGAGCTGACGACGGAATCGCTTTCTCCCATACTAACTTCAACCTTCCTTTTTATCCCTTTAGGAAACGAATTTCGAAAAATCCTTTTTTATTAGTTACCTTCGTCATATTGAGAACCTCTTCCCTAAATTTCATGTTTCTACGATCAGTGGTTTAGGCTGTACGTTGATTCCTAAATGTATATAGTTCAAGATACAGGATTTTATATAATTATTTAGATAAGTCGGGTTTTCCTTTCCGTTCTATAACTATAGAACGCGCGAACCGATTTCCGCGGTTTTGCATTCGTTGAAAAGGTGTCGGGTTCCGTCAGGTTTATAGCAAAGGAAATTCAGGAAAAAAATTAAGAAAAAAGCAGGAATACGGGGGAAATCAACGCGGCGCGAGGCGTTATATAAAATTCTTTCTAAAAAAAATTTTCTAAAAATCTTTAACTATATGCATCAAATCAACGTACAGCCTTTTATCACTGATCGTAGAAACATGAACTTCGGGGGAGTGTTCTCTGTATAACGAAGATAACTAATGAATAGGGATTTTTCGAAATTCGTCTCCTAAGAGGGGTAATGAGCGGGGTTAAAGTTAGTATGGGAGAACGCAATTTCATGGTCCGATTTTTCGATCAAAAAAAAATTTGTTTGATACATTTCATGGATGATTCAATACATAGTTCTTAGAATATCTATACTAATATTATAAATGCGAAAGTGTGTCTGTATGTCTGTTACCTCTTTCGCCCGAACCCCTGGACCGATTTAGCTGAAACTTGGTATAGAGATACTTTGAGTCCGGTGAAGGACATCGGAGAATTTTTATCCCGGAAAATGTACTTGTGTGTGTCTGACTTCCTTGTACTCACCTATATGGAGATACTTTGAGCAAGGGACATAGGACTTTTTACCCCGGAAAAATAAACCGAAAGCTGCCGTCTTAGGCCGTTTGTCCACCAACACCGTCAACCGGGAACGCGAATATTTCGGCCGGATAAAATGCTTTATGACATGGACTACAGGTTACATTTTCCTCTACGCCTTTAACGACGGCGAAGAGTAACGGTAGAGCAATGTCGCTGAAAAATGAAACTTATCGCCTAGATCATAAAGCTACATTTTGTAGGGCCGAAATAATCTCGTTCTCGGTTGACTGTTTTGGTGGACAAACGGCGTTACTCTACTCTTTTCACCTTTTTGAGTAGGACACGGCATTTGTATTCGTTTAAGACTCAAAACGGGTTTCGGAATACGGCCCTTGGCTAATACATTCCCCCATACATCACGTTATCATCAACAAATAGCTTTTGTCGTTATCTTATCACCATAATCGATGGCGTGAACTCGTGAAAGAGACGGCTTTGTACACCATTCTATCCATCCACCATCCATTCTATCCTTAGGACTTCGATGTCTGTCCGTATGTCTGTCTCCAGAATGTATCTCAAGAACGGTAACAGCTAAAGAGTTAAAATTTTCACAGAACAAGTATTTCTTTAGCCGCTAAAACGTCAAATACTGAAAACAAAATAAATTATATATTCAAAGGTGGTTCTAGTCTAAAAGCTTAATATATGTCTGTTACCTCATCACGATTATACCACTTAGCCTATTTTAATAAGATATACATATTTTTTTTAAGACGTAAAAGGACAGAGGGGGGTTTTTGGCATGATTCTTGTGAGCGTGTGTTTGTCACTGAATTCCTCCTAAACGACTGGACCTCTTTTGATAAAATTGTTTCTGTGTGTTAAAGGTAACTTGGGAATGGTTTAGATTAAAAAATCTAGGCCCACAGGACGTCTGTACTATATGACAAAATATACAAACGGCAATTCCATTGCAGAAAAATTTTCGTGCGCATGAAACTTAAATTGTTCAGTTTTTACAAAATTTTGCTCGACTTCTATTGGTCGTAGCGTGATGTTATATAGCTTATAGCCTTCCTCGATAAACAGACTAACCAATACAAAAAGAATTTTTCAATTCCGGCCGGTAATTCCTGAGATTAGCGCGTTAAAACAAACACTGCATACGGCTTACTATAATTGTAGTTACAAAGAAATGTAATCGGATATTGGATAAACAGTATTGTGGACATACAAACGCGACGCTGAATATTATTATGAAGTAGGTATCATATGAAAACTGATGATTGCGTTTTATTGTCTAAACAGCTTTTATGGGGAACGCACATTTATCAGAACAGAAAATTTCGAATTCGGTATATAAATTCGATATATGAAAATTAGAATTCGATATATGAAAATTAGAATTCGATATATGAAAATTAGAATTCGATATATGAATTCGATATATGAAAATTAGAATTCGATATATGAAATGTCTTCGACCCTCGCACACCAGCCCGCGCCGATTCCACCGTTTCGTCAGAAACGTTCGCTGTAAAAATTCAAAGAGAACTTGACTTCGAGTCGACTCGGTTTGCGTTAACCGTGGAAATGTGGAATCGAAGACTGTACGGTTCATCGTGTCGTTGAACTTGTACGTTTTGCTCTCTCATCATATTTGTAGGTATAAATGTAAGCATTAATATAGAAATAAAAAAACATTACTATCAAGTATCAGCTTTCTGGGTGGCTGGGTGTTATTTAATCTCCATCATCACTATCAGCAAGCATATCAGCAGCACCCAGCAACCAGCATCCTAACATCCAGCATCCGTAATTCCAGCATCTAGCATCATCAAGCAAGGGTTAACCCCCTACACAGACTTAAGTGGAAGTCGCGGATGACTAACATTTTACAACCTTTGATTAAATACATTTTTTTTACTATTAAATTTTAACAAATATTGTAAATTATCTATTTCATCTAGCTAGTGTATCTAGCTACATATCAAATCCACATTTTAATTTCAAATCATTTTTCTGGTTCTCAAGCGTCTATTTACGCAAAAATTCGGCAGATTTTTAAATGTTAGTTACGCTTCTTCCACTGATATCGTCAATTATAACATTCCATACCAATTATTATCCCACAGGATTTAATCGGAATAAAAGTATCGTTTATATATTATCTAAGATGTTTCTAAGTAACATTCAGCATCCTTATTCATATTCCTATCCATCAACATTTATTGTACAGGACTCTCAGTATGAAAAACAAACTCACGTAATATATGTGTGAGATTTGTAGGATAATTACATTTACATTTATATTATAACGCAAAAACGTAAAATTAATTGTAATTATAATTCGTCAAGAATATTAGTGTACAGCTAGGTCTAGCTCCTTATTGCTTCCACAGGCATCTTTCTCTATTTTAAAAATTAAACAGCATAAAATCTGAGTATATAGCGAATTTTTCACTATTTAAATAAACATTCAAAATAATGTAGAATCAGAGAAGTTGAAACCTATCGGTTTCCTATCAGATCGTGGATCTTAGTAATTTGTTCGGGGGATACAAGTAAAATCCAAATGTTATGAAACATTTGGATCAAGTTGCAATGCCAATTAAGGTGTTTTCAAAGACATTTGCCAGCGGCTTCGTTCACGTTTGAAAATCGCCTAAAAATACTTTTTTTTTAATTCTTCTTCCAGCCTTCTCTGGAAACTTACCGAAGGATCAAAAGTAGCATTTGTTACTCTCCTTCCAACTAAAACCATGCCGAAAACAGGTCGATTGGTAGCTTCGTAAAGGCGCGAAAAAAATACAAAGAAACACCCTTTTGCATTTATAATTTAACATAGATTTCCACTCTGTGCACAACTGTAATGACCGCGCTCATAAGATGGTTAAACATTAACCCCTTTATCCATAATAATATTAAAACAATGTTTAACTAACCAACATTCGCTGTCCCTTTCTGTCGCGTGACGTTTTAAATATTCCAGAAAAGGACTGAGAATGTTGAATAGTTAAACACTGCTTAAATATTTGATGCGTAAGGGGAGAAAATTAATATAGAGGTTGAAAGATAATGTATGAGACTTATGTAAAAATCTTCATATTTTAATTTTAAACATACAGTTTAATTCAGTAGTTAATTAATATTTGTCCCTGAGTGCGGTAGTTAGTATTATTAAATTTTGCAGAGACGTCATTTGGTCGGAATATGACAATTACGTGTAAGTCGCGATCTGTCGGTCGGGTTCGACATAACGCGGCCAACTTACTTTGAGCCGCAATCTGCCTCCGTTTCAAGTTCTCTGATCGTACGTCGAGGTAAAAAAAAACGGCCTTTTTAATTAAAAAAAACTTAATTTACGATAAGCCTTCTGACCTATAAAAAAATATATTTAAGCCATAAGTTTTAAAGGGTTAAGATGCCTTTCACACTGATTCTGTGTCCGAGCGGAAAAGTTTGGTCGAAAAAAAAATTAAATATCTTACTTTTTTTTATTTCATTTCAACCGACTTTTTTTCAGAGCAATCCAGCAGATCAAATTTCTTAAAAATAATACACGTTATTATGAAAATATAAGCAACAGTTTAGTTTTTTCAGTATTGTCTACATTTTATCTGATGAGTCGGAGAAAAGAGCTAACAGTGCTCTTTGTCCCATCTCATAATTTCATTCATTTTTAGAGGAAGTAGTATAATAGTGTTAAAAGTGACTAATTGTGGAAACAATAGTCATTTTATATTTGTTTAACGGCTTTGTACCAGGAAACTAGATTAAAATAAACAAAATTAATATTAATAATTATCATTTTTCCTCAAGCTTTAAACTGGCAGCTACTTTACTAATTTCATCCCAAAGCTTTTACCAACCGCAGTCAAGTGTAATGTGACGTAAGAGTAAGGTATATTTTCGAATTTCGACCATAAGCGCGGGCGCATACATAGACTTTGGCAACACAGACGCAGCGATCTCGTACAGAGACTTAAGCGGACGCAACACAGGCGCAGCGGGCGCGCACACAGAGGCGGTGGTCGTGTTCACAGACGGTAGCGGACGCTCGCGTGTGTGCGTGCACCACCAGTAGGGTAACGCGGGGGAGCGGGGTGCGGGCGCGGGCGGCGCGCTAGCGGCCAGTGGAAATTTCCATTGCCCAAGCTGAGTCGACTCGCTCAGCGCATAACTCGAGACACGGCATAGCAACTGCGCAAGCATAATTCACTTTCCTGGCCGTTAATACTGATTTCGGACAGAAACGCAGCTGGTAGACACATTTTTTTTTGTTATTCCATACTAATTGCATATGCGTATGTACTTGTTAGTCCTTCACGCCCTAACGAAACAACCAATCGACTTGATTTTTGGCATATACTTAGTTGAAAGAATAGAGAGTAACTTTTGCTTGGGTCCTGAAAAAACAACACTAAAGATAGCTTACAAGAATATCGGTATTTTTACGCGTTTATAAATTTTGAAACGAGTGAAAACGTGGGAAAAAGCTGTTTTATTTTATAAATAAATGGTTATGACAATTAAATGATGACACTTGATGATTTAATCGAAACCGGTCGTCTAACACAAAATTATTGTAAAAAATGATTAATTAAATTAAAATCAAAGACTGTAAGCTCAGCCACAGAATCGCCTATTGCTTTGGTATAAACAATCGCCAACTAATACTGCGCATTGCGAGAAAAAAAAGTTACGAGACTGAGTTGGCAAAAAAATTAAGTGGGTACTCTATTATTTCCAAAGTGCCAAAATACAAAATATATTTATTAATATAAATAAAATAAATATTGTTAAAAAATATATATATTATTAAAATCTAAAAATATTGCTTGTATCGGGGTCTCTACATTTTGCGTTTCTTGACAAAAGATACCAACGCGCGCGGAGGTACAATACTTAAACATTGCTATCTCTATCCTATTCGTATGTGTGAGCGAGAGGGAAAACTTAATATTTTCAGTGCTAGTTTCTTAACGAATTCATGTTAACCGTACCTGTGAATTTAAATACGTTTTAAAAATTATGCCACTTTGAATTTTTCATGAAATTATTTTATGAACCGTTTCAGTACCTACTACGTAATTTTTGTTACATAATTTAAAAGGTAAATTTACTTAATCCGTACTAAAATTATAAAGGCGGAATTGTGTCTTTGCTTGGAGATATTTTGTGTCCTGGGCAAGTGTTTTTTTTAATGTTATTTTTCTGTGCAATACATGAATTTTGGCGCGACGGAGTTTTGGGTACAACCCAGCTACTTAATAATTAAAAAAATATACACAGCCGAAGCGAGTACCTCCTCGTTCTTTGGGAGTCGGTTAAAAAGGTAAATTTATTTCAATAAACATAACCGGAAGCATCAAATCTTTTACCACATTTCATGATATCTGATCCTCTTAATTATTTAATACTTTAAACTAAAAATAGGTAACAATGCGCATATCGAAATTCGATACAGTTTTATGATACGGTATGTACACAATATCTCTTACATACATGTGTAATAGATATAATACTATAAAAATACTATAATTTATATTATGTAGTATCTTTTACACATGACTACATTTTTTTTTTCTTAGACTGTACCAGCCCACCGCTGGGCAAAGGCCTCCCAGGTCTCGCGTTTCAACACAACTGTTGGCCAGCCTGACTGGTATGAATATTTTTATTGGATATATTTAACTTTTTTCTATGTTTTTTGAGTTCCCTATTCCTAGAGCCTATTCCTTGATCAAAAAGGCCGGCAACGCACTTGCAATGCTTCTGCTGTTACAAGTCCATGGGGGCGACGGTAATCGCTTTCCATCAGGACCTTTCTGCTCTTTTGCCCTCCAATATGATTTCAAAGGATTTCGACTACTCTAAAATCACTCTAATTATACTACATAAACTATTTTTTTAATGATATTTAGAGGACAATCGAGCAGATGGGTTACCTGATGGAAAGCAACTGCCGTCGCTCATGGACACTCGTGACATCCGAAGAGTTGTAAGTGCGTTGCCGGCATTTATGAGGCAATAGGGAATGGGAATATGGAAGTTGGGCCACCGGTAAACTCACTCACTGAGCGAAACACACCACGACGCCGTTTCTGTTTTGTTTGGATGTTTGACCGTCAGTCGTACTGAAATTACTGTCCAGAAAAATATACTTTTTATTTGGATTTAATCATTTTATTGTATTTTATGCAGTGGCGTGACTATACCGTTCGAGGCCCGTGGCAAATTCGTTTTTGGTCCACTATGTCACACCAATACAAAAACACGTCAATCTAGAGGGGCTGATCGGGGACCCCTTCCGGCTGGGGGCCCGTGGCATTTGGCAAATGCCACCTTGTAGTTACGCCACTGATTTTATGTATCTATACTTTTGTTGGATTGCTTTTATCTCCGTGCGAGCAAAGCCGCGGGTTATAGCTAATATATAGCTTTGTATTTATTATTATGTTGCAGACTTGTAGGATGTCAATCCAAAATAGACGCCATGTTAGAAAAATTAACATTTACATACGTATTCGACTTCTAAAAACTGACGTTGTACTGTTTATTATTAACTACAAATGATTTAATTAAGTTTTCTCATACTGTATAAACTAGCGGACCCGACAGACATTATCCTGCTGTCGTGGGTTTAGGATAACTGTCGTTCAATCTAAACCATTGTACCTAATCTAAACCAATCCCCTTAAATACCTACAAAAAATAAAGGAGTTAAACGTCAAAAACACTACGCAAGTACATTATCTGTAGGAAATAATTTTTTAGAAGTTAACTATCAGTAGGAAATAATTCAATCGAATTTATAAATGCACGTAAGCTTATAATAAATATGTCACTGTCCGTCCTTTTAACTATGAACATGCTAAAAATCACACATACATACAGCGTGATAGGACAAACACATTTCCTTATACAACATTAGTTTAGATTTGCGAATGTATTGACCAAAATGGTTCAAATTACCGACGCGTCGACACGTTATTGTGAAATTCATCGTCATACACTTGATAAAGCTGACGTCAACTAGTTAAACTAAGTGCCACTTTAGATTTCATTTTTCCAGTTTAATAATGTAATAGGAATATTTCTAGCTAACGAATTCCTTTTACTCCGTTGTATGCTTAATCTAAAACTTTGAAAACAACTTGCCATTGTATTTTATGCGCGGATTATACGTAAGATCTTTTTTTGGAAAAATTCTATCATTTTAAGTACCGATACTTAGCTTTGTTAGCATTTTATTTTAAAGCTGAATGGTTAAAGTGATTGTTTCACTTAGATTTTTTAACACAAAAATTAAACGTAATAAAATTTAAGACAACAATTTATCGGGTGTGGTACATTCTGTGGTAAGACCGTATTTCCATAATTGATCACACAAACTTCCATAAAAATATTATCGTTGTAGTCTCTTTAAGCCCAACTCGATTTCAAAAACATGGCCATTGTTCGTATACGAACTGAACATGCTCACAAAATGTCCCACAGGTTTCTCAGAAATCTTTTATTCTCTGTTACCCCTTTTTGGATTTGTAGCTCTGATAAAAATCAGGTTTTACTAACAATATACCCGCATTGGATGCTCCACTTTTTAGCAATATTTGCACGCAATTTAGTTATGCAACTCTTTTGTTGAGCGAAATATAGCATATTCCGGAATTTTTTGAGGTATTAACAGAGTTTTCAGAGTATATTCCTCGTCAACTAAATATTGCTAATGTTTTAAATGCGAAAGTGTACATGTCTATCATTCACGCTTAAACCAATTAATCGATTCTGCTGAAATTTCCACACCTAATTTCCTTTGAGTGTCGGGACAAAATATGCGCGAATTCTTGTAAATTTCTCTATTTTTCAGTAATTTCAGATTCCTATGCTGAAATGTTTGAAATTTTGGTACGAAAAGAACGGTAATTATAATGAGATTATCAACAATTTAACAAAAATGAATATTTTAGCATAACACTGCCTTAAATCGCAAAGTATCTTTGGAAGGAAAAGGATGGCGACTTACTAAAAACTCTATTGTACTACAACATACTACATAGAGGTTTATAATCATCTTAATAACTACATTACGACATCGCAAGCAAAAAATCTCTACATGATTGATATAGTCAAGGACACTACTGAAAGTTAATGATGGTAGGCGTACTGCGCAATTTTCAGAACGTTAAATTTACACCATCAATTTCTTAGTCATAGACGAAGACATAAGTGGAAAAAGCGAACAACTAACATTTTAAAACCTTCGTCGAGTAAATACACATTTTTTTCCCAAAAAAACTGATTATTTAGCTTTTCTGTCTAGAGATTATTTTAATTTTAAATATTTCACATTATTTTAATTTTAAACATTTTTTTCGTTCATAAAGCGTCCATATGCGGAAAAATCCGACAGTTTTGTTCTTCCGCCTATGTCCTCAAATCAGTTGAAGTAATTTCATAAAATACTTCAAGTACTTACAATTCCAATTGTGAAGATCACTTTTACATTTATATTATAACGCAAAAACGTAAAATAAATTGCAATTATAATTCGTCAAGAATATTAGTGTACAGCTAGGGCTCTCTCATTATACCTAACAAAGTTTGAAGGTTAAAATTTTTATTTCAGTATTTCATATCTCGAACGCTCTATCAACAGAGAGCTAGTTTGGACAATTTTTTGACTTCCCTCAGACTTGTGTCGAAACAACTTCTGGCGTGCCGCCAACTGTCTTTGATATTCTGCATGTACTCGGTATTCATTCAGCGTCTATTTTCATAATACATGTTGATAAATATCGACATACATGATACGCTAATTTTGCCATGTTAAAAAGTATATTAAGGGGCGAACATACACCCTCTTCCTTTTTTCGTCGTTCATAAAACTGCTGTAACGTCTTATGAATTGAAAACGTGACCTTAAATTCATTAATTTTATCTCCGCAGCGCTGAACTCTATGAAGGTGATTTTTTTCAGAGATAATTTAAAGACCACAGCGTCGTCTTCAGGGTCATGATGTACCGAGGACTCCAAACATTGTGTCTCGCGTCCGCACGATTAGAAAGCGTGAACCGCGAATACTAAGGTAGCATTAGTATGTAGGTAACTTAAACCATTATATTATATTACAGTTCTATTTTATGCAGTCTTGGTTGTTTCCGTAAAATTCTTGGTGTATATTGGTATATTTCACGTACAAGCACACAATATTTTGACAGTCTTTTTTTTTTAATTCATTAGCGGATCCACGGTAAAAGTATTTGAGCTCAGCCAATTCAAAAGTTACATTCGCACAGCAGGAAACCTATTGGAAACTGTCAAAATAGCTTAGCTTCATCAATCAAAACCTAGTTGTAAACCGTGAAACAGGAAAAACGATAGCGCAAAGCTGAAATAGGAAATTCGGAATAAATTACAATAATTCGCTCAACTTACCTTAAACACCGCAGGCGCCAGTGGTATAGCGGCCTGGTTGTGCAGATGTTTTTTCGACATTTCGCTAGAGGAGATGGTTGATCTTCCGGAGGAAAAGAATATATTTTTTGGTATCCGTCTTGATGTGAAGTTGAGTTGGCACTGATATCGTATTAAGTTCGCGTTGCTTCGCGTACGTGTTGCCGGAGCGGCGGGTGAGACGGCAATGAGCGAAGCGTCGGAGCGGCAGACGGCGCCGCAGGAAGCTAGGGTCACCACTACCCGTGGCCACACCTTTCTTTAATACCTGGGGCTAGTCTTTATTACTTTAATCGTGAGACGTTCTGGTTTTGAACTTGA
The DNA here is from genome assembly GCA_026546445.1 of Cyclargus thomasi. Classification (NCBI taxonomy): domain Eukaryota; kingdom Metazoa; phylum Arthropoda; class Insecta; order Lepidoptera; family Lycaenidae; genus Cyclargus; species Cyclargus thomasi. The sequence continues at coordinate 2,831 of JAOTAV010067938.1, read as the reverse complement.
GTGTTAACTAGGGTCGGAAGCAATAAGCATACAAGTAGAAATTTACAGTTTACGGAATTATGAAACTGGTATTAATGCTTACTGCTATAGTATTTAAACTTTAAAAAAAAATAAGTAGTTAACTATGCACAATATAGAATTTTGCTTTAACTGTAGTGAGTTTTTGTGAACAGGTAGGAATGTAGCTGAAAACTTGCTTTTAGTAGCGAGTTTTACAGATTAGACAAACGTCTGATAAAATTCTTTCTCTCGGTTGTTAATTGATTGGTTTCAGCTGATAACTGCCAAGTGACGATTGACAACCCTAGAGTAGGGTTGCATGTTCGTTGGTTTATTTGCAAAAAAGAGTTTGTAGGTATGACGTCATATTTCCTTCACAGCTAACTGAATTTTGATTCAGAGACTCATAGTTGACCATTGCTCGATTAGGGCAAAATAAAGCGATTCTCTCGAACGCCTAAACCTTTGTACAGGTAATAATATGAAATGAAGTAATCGTCGAATCCTCTCATATAATATAATCTGATATTTGCGTGTTTTTAACGTTTCTAGGTTATAGAAAATGTGGTGTGTAGCCAGCAAGCTGTAATCAGCAAATATTTTGACCGAGGCCTTCGTGTCGTAGCGATAAGAATAACTTACAAACATTAGCCTTCTTCCAATCAATGATTATACACTAGCTGGCCCGTGCCCACTTCGTTGATTCAACCTTGTCCTGGTAATAGGGAAGAGACTTTTTTTCTCGGAGTACCTTATAAATATTGATCAATTTGAAAACTTATTTATTTCAAAACAAAAGTACGCCACTGCCGTAATCTCCGATAATGTAACATTTAAATGATAAAATATTTTTTTTGAAATCGGTTCGATAGCTTTGGAGATTACCCTCCACAAACAGACATACCCACAAAGTCGTACAGACTAAGCTCACCCTCAGTAATTTGTGATGGAAATGCAAACAAAAATCAAACTCTACCACAAGTCCCCCGTACTCTACGAAAAATACGCTTCACTTTAATGGTTTTAATATTGGGCGTAAAGCGTCATTAAAATTCTTAGCATCCATACTGATATTATGTAGCATGAATGCAAAAGTGTGTTTGTTTGACTATTACCTTTTCACGTCAAAACGCTAAACTGATTATACTGACACATACAGACCCCAACGTAGTATCGCTTATACTTTTGTTCACCCTGTACAAGGTATCCGTTTTTTGGCTATTTACCTACCTTAAAAAGTCGAAAATGAAATTTCGTGCTACGTTTTAAAGTTTGGATTCCACCATAAATTTTTGTACAGTTCTAAACTTTGTAGAGTTTTGTTGCGATCCTCGTCTCAAATGTATACATGCTTACTTTTAAGTACCTATAAGAACAGGTCATGTGACCTAGTTTAGGTACTTAGTACCATTTTTATTGTGAAAACTACCTGTAAACAATATACTGTCTGCTGTGTAGAAATATCTGTATTAATATTGGTACCATCAATAAAGATTTTTAATTTTATTTTTTTTTAATTTGCTGTTATAACGGCAACAGACATACACATTCTGTGAACATTTCAGCTCTCTAGCTATTACCGTTCTTGAGATACATCCACAGACAGACAGACGGACAGGCAGACAGACAGAAATCTTAGTAACAGGCCCCTTTTCCACCCTTAGGGTATGAAACCCTATAAGCGTTCCATTTTCGAAAACTCTTTCCTTTTTTTTCTCTTATCGGTATAATTTTTTTTTTCAAAATCCATTCAGTAGTATTGGCGTTATTATCGCAAAACATCCACACAAACAAATTTTCAAATGACCATTCCAAACTGGGCATGTAGCCTCGTGTCTCCCGAGGCTCATGGTGATGAGATATGGTGGTACCATTATGACGTCAGCTACTGACCTTCGTGTGGTACCGGTACTGTGGTGATAGAGTGGTGTGGTACCAGTCGCATACCTAACGCCGGTCAAGGAAAACCGGTGGGTGGCGCTAGTGCGAGCGGAGAGCGGTTGCTTATATGTTTGTATAGACTACTAGCTGTTGCCCGCGACTCCGTCCCCGTGGTAACTAAGATGAGATTTTTTTGTGCTTATCACACCTAGTGACCTCTTAACATAACCCGCAATAAACTACTTAAACTCTAATATGAGAAATTAATTGAGCAGAGTATAATGAGTAGCTGTCAAGACGTTGTAGTACGTGCCAGGTATCAGAGATGGCGCTGTATTTGTGAAATGATTTTCCCGCATTTCTCCAGAAAATTTTCCGGAATTTTCTTTGCTATAAACCTCACGGAGCCCGAGACCTTTCTAACGTATGTAAAACTGTCGGTTTGTGCGTTCCGGAGAGAGTTCACCAGGAAAGAAAACCCGACCTATTTTCATGTAATAGATGTTTATTATTTTAATGTGGAAACTATTGTGTTGATTTTATTTAAATCTGGCATGTAGGTAGCTGATACCCTTGATTGACACATAGGCTACTTTTTACTGCGGGGAAATATCACGTATTATTTTCCTGTAACGGGTAACCTGGTGGGACATAGCTATTTTATTTTTGTCTTCACGTGCATGGGAATTTGCATCTGAACGCTAAATTAGCTTAAATATAATGGCTCCAAAAATAGAAACACCTAATGGAATACAACACTACAAAGTTCGTAACTTCTTAGTTCTTATGGGGTTGATGTTTGTTCCCGCCGTGTAGTACACACGGCGGGAACAAACATCACGCAAAGGTGCGCTTTGATGCAATCCAAATTGCACCCTCAGTTCATGGCGGACGATTGAAAATAGCTTTACTCGATGAACACCATTTACAACATTAATATCTAAGATGCA
>JAOTAV010067927.1:0-13891 GCA_026546445.1 Cyclargus thomasi | reverse complement strand
AAATTTGTATGGAAACATATAGTGATTTTGGTTTCCCTAGAAGCGTCCCAGGTATACGTTACCAAAAAGTAAGATTTAGTACTAAGGTAGTCACAATTTTGAATTCGGTACCAGTCAAAAATTTAAATTTAGACAAATCATGACTTGCTAGCTGGTACCGACTTTAAAAAAATGAAGATTGTGTACGGAAATAGGCTGATACCTCACCGAATTCTGAAACGGGCACTATTAAAGAATAAATTTTATTTTATACTTTTTTGTTTCTTTTGTACTATTTTAGTTTTTTCCTTTGGAAGTCGGTTTAAATTTTTTGTTTAAAAATAATAATAATTAAATTTATTGAACAATTTCTGCATTCATGCTGCTCCTGCGCCTGAAGAGATCAGCCAGCCGTGTTGGTCATCCGTCCCTCTGGGCTATGAGGGAAATGGAGAGGGATACTCCGCACAAACTTGGGAACTACAAAATTGGTCCTGCATAACTATCGTGGTTTCGATGATACCACCATCACTGCTACCGGTGTGGGAACAGTTTACTAATTAACTAAAATAATTGATGAAGACTGCCTGCCTAGACGTTTGCTCTCAATGAGTATTACGTTAATATCTTCCTCACACTCGCAACTGCCGGTCAATCAGTTAACATCCGTACTGACTATATTTACGTTTTAATTACAGGCATTTGACGTGGTGTTTGAGCACTGTCTCACGTACATAGCGTATACTTTGCCGAAAACGTAGTACTCGTGATATTTCTCGTTAAAAGCAAACGAACATGACCAGTGGTGTCCAAAGGTCGTATTTACAATATGCGCTCGACCAGTTCCGAAAAATTTTGCTGGCATTTACAATAACAAATATTTGAATATAATGTTACCTCAACTACTGCAGACGTTGAACTACTCGACTTTACTTTATCAGATTAAAGTTTCTACGGCTATACGTGAAAAGTGTAATTGAACTACGAATGCTGTTTTTATCAGGGGGCAAAGAAGCAAGCACCTGATGGACAGCTAGTATAATCGTGTAAAGACATCCTAAATCAGAAGAATTTCAGGTTCGTTGACGCCCGCCGGCTTGAATCTTTCCAGTGGACTTTGGCAGTACACTTTTAATTTACATTTTCACAAATTTGTTTACAAACAAAGATGAAAACGAAAATGCGTAATATTTTTGAATAGTAACATCAGTTGTGATCGTATTATGGGTGTGACGTTGGATCGTTAGTATACACTCGTCATGGGTAAATCCCCGACAAATTGTTCATACTAGTTTTTTGTGAAATGACAAAAATTGAGGACATTATTTTCTACGGCATAATATTATGTTATTTTGAAGTATCCAATGATTTTAATAATGTTATTGACTTATTTGAAGTTAATTAATGGTCTTCTGACTTAAACAACGAAAGACGTAGAACGTGTATTTATGGTTTAAAACTAGAAAGTAGGTAAAAATAACAAACGCAGAAAAATTATGTTGCCAGCAAAGTAAACACTACAAAATATTATATAATTTTAAATGTTACCCCTAAGTGCCTACGTCAAAGGAAAATCCAAGTAGATATAAGTACAGAGCATTTAAGATAGTATACTATATATTCAAAATTTTTGTAATGTAGTATCAATAAATTTTATTAAAAAAAATAAATTCTGTAAGTAAGAAGTGAACTTATGTACTGCGGTTGGGAAACCCCGTAAGGCGCACGACTGGCTGATACAAATAGCTTGTGTAATATGAATAACCTCATAACGATCATGAGAGAGCTTCGACAAGGCGAAAGAAAAAAACAAATTGAAAAGCCTTGTGACGTTTACTATGCACAGTCTCTAGATAGCACAGAAATATGCTTTACTAGCTTTTGTTAGCGGCTTCACTCGCGTGGAATTTGTAAAATTACGTAAAATACGAATGTTTTAGAAACCTGATGTTCCTCCAAGACCAAAGCCTGTATTGCCTTCTATCCTTCCACTATGTATACTACAAAGCAAGTTGATTGGTTGCCTGGTTAGGGCATGAAGGAAGGACAATCAAACAAATTTTCCCATTTATAACTTTATTAGTATGGAGTACGGACTAGTTGACTCGGCAAACGTTCTCATGTCTTAATTGAAGATGTAAATTGAAGAAGCGGATAACTAACAATTTGTAAATGTTAGTTATTTGCTTTTCGAATAAATACTATTCGAGTAGATGCCCTTTTTTGTCTATAAAGTTTTGATAAATCTAGTAATTTTGCAATACATTGTCTTGTCTATCTGCTATACACCAACATTTATTTAATTTTACTTTAAATTTACTATAAACTTGTCAAAGTTGAACTCCTTCAATTATAACTTCCCGTGCGTATATGGTTCTGTATTCATTTGATTTCCATTTTGGCAATACACGATTATTTTTAGCCTTCATGTTTCAATGAGATGACCGTCACACTATTTAACTCTCATCAATTGAAAAAAATGTCCTTCCTACTTAAAACTCAAATCGTTTCAAATGCATGAAAACATAAATAACTTACTGCGCCAAAGAACTATTTTATGATAACTCGGAAAACATTGTGGGAACAGGTGCACTTCTTCTTAGAAAACTTACATTTGCTGCACAGATGCTCATTGTCGTAGGAGAGCCATGCTTCGGCACAAATGGGCCGGCTGGATCGTGATACCACGGCCTCACAGGAAACTGGCATGAAACGGCGTTGTGCTGTGTTTCGTTCAGTGAATGAGTTTACCGGTGGCCCAAATTCTCTAATCCCTCTGTCCCTATTCCAATCCTCTACTCCCTCATAAAGGCGGTCAATGCACTTGCGACTCTTCGGATGTCACGAGTGTCCATGGTCGACGGTTGTTGCTTTTCATCAGCTAACCCGTCTGCTCGCTTGCCCCCTAAATATCATATATTTTTTAATAGATTTAGTTTGCACGTATGCGCAGAATCGCATGACGCATAAAATATGTACTTTAAAAAATATATAAAAAAAACCTGTAGAAAAGAAATATTAAAAAAAAAAACTACAGCCGTTATCTGTATCAATAACGATTGAATTTGAGGCTGTCTCAAAAGCATAAGAAAAACATTCTTTCGTAATTTCGAAACTATGGTGCCCAACACAACTTCAGAAACTGATCCCGGCAAGTTCTTCACTTGCGCGTACTTATGTAGACTATGTTTTTGTGACGACCTCGTTGGCTCAGTTGGTAAGCGCGTTGGTAGCTTAAGCCGGGGGTCGCGGGTTCGAATTCCGAAGAAGGAGCAAAAAGTTCAATGTACCTGGGCAAGACCCAGGTACATTGAACTTTTGTATGTCATGTGTATTAAACAGTGTATCATATAATAAATTTATTATATAAATTAAATATGTGTATAGTATAAAAGTATTAAATATATTTCCGTTGTCTGGTACCCGTAACATAAGTCCTTCAGGTACTAGCCACGCGACCAGCCAGACGTGGTGTGTGTAAAGCGTCCATAGATGTTATTATTTGTAAGTGCCTTACTGAATTCGAAGCGAAAAGGAGATTCGACGTATGATAATCGGACCCCTATGATGGTAGTTTACATTAAACACGCGACAAACCAATGGTAAAAGCAAATGTTTCGCCAATAGTTCCGTTGATCAAAGTATCAATATAACCGGTCACAAGTCGGAGCTCAGTCGTGATAAATAACATTTTGTTTTTTATAGGGATAATATACAATTAATCATAATTCACAAATAACGGATGGAACGGTACCCATCAGTCTGTGACGTACATTTTACTGCTACATTTCGTACATAAATTAATTTCGCCAAAATATACATATACTGATTCTTTTTACACAGAAATAATGTATAAGTGTTTTGTTGTGTTGTTTGTTTGATTTTTTAAATAAATAGTTCCAAATATTTTTACTAAGTAGCCTTTTAAAATGCTGTGCAGTGTTGTGACATTTATCTTATGGATCATCCATAAAGTACGTTACACGAATTTCATGTTTTATACAGATGGCCATGGTTTAGACAAGTGGTTCTTAACGGATGGTCCGCGACCTACATGGTCCCTGGAACCATCTCAGTTGATGAACACACAGTGACTTTATTGGAATTACTTTACTATTCCAAAGCACATCTCAGAATGAATCTCCTCAGAAGGCCTGCCTTTACTTCCCCTTCGCCCCTTGTCACCCTAAAATGTCGGCCATTTCTAATTAGTGAAAATATCTGACCAATAGGAGAGCAGTTTCCTGTCCAAAAGATTACTATTTTACAAAAAAAATATTTAAATGTTATAATGAGCTTATAAATATATTATATATTTTAACGCAAATATAAACAATGCTATTTTTTTTAACATTCATTTAAAATTATTCACATTAATGTCGGAAATAACCTTAGGATTACTTTTTATATTAAATATTCTAAGTAACTTTTATACAATATCAAAACAATTTTCCTCAACAGTATTACACTTGAAAGATACTTTTATTAAACCCAACTGGGTGGTCCGCGGCCTAACGAAAACTTTGTCAAATGGTCTCTCAGAACTAAAAGCTTAAGAACCACTGGCTTAAATTGAAAAATAAGTTAGGCAGGACAACGTTTGTTACAACACAGTTCTGTACCTACTTCGGTATCAATACTGATTCAATCTCTTGAGTTTCGAAGAAAAAACCTCACATACAACAATTTTCCTCCGCATACGATCACGAGCACGTGATAGCGCTCATCGTGTTTTGTTTCTGCTATGAACCGGGTATTTTCCCAAGAAGATATTAATAAAGTATAAATACAAATGAAATACACGCTTTTTACCAAAAAAGGAAACTTGCGTTCGAGTACTTCCTAGTCACTTTGACTGTTACCTGCCATGATTGTTTTTTTTAAGTTAATCAGTAACATTTTATACTGGGTGTTAAAAAAGTAATAATACTTAGAAAGTATGTGGCAGCATTGATAACATTCTTTGGGATTATATATAAGCTTCACTGTCATGAACTTACCCATACAAAAGCCTAAAAAAAGTATTTTTCAGCGCAATTGACATTGAACTGAATTGTCTTACATAAAGGTTGATTTCGTTTTGTTCCACCCTGTACACATAACCTATGGCGCAATTTGTAGTCACAGCTACCATTAAAATGAATGCAGTTAAGAGTTACTTAGCTGGTGTTCCTTGGTATATAATGATATTGACGTCGCTGCGAGCGCCAAGTTCCATATGTGATTTTGGTCAGGTTGTGGGAAACAACAAAAACATGTTTTTAAATAAAAAAAAATTACAAAATTATTGATACCACAGCATGATATGTTACAAAAATAGTTTTATCAGAATGAGCAGAACGAAACTCATTTTCAAAAAATAATCTCATTTTAGCGAAAAAACGAAAAATAAAAAAAAAACACATATGGAATTTGGCACTCGCAGCGTCGGTATATGCTTTACTATGACGTATATACTTGTACACTTTACACTCTCAGTAAAGGCCCAAATCATGGGGCATTATTTAATTAAAATTATTATAACTTATTGCATTCATACTAATATTATAAATGAGAAAGTGTGTCTGTGTCTGTTACCTTTTCACGCCCAAACATCTGAACCGATTTTGCTGAAGTTTGGTATGGAAATACTTTTAGTCCCAGGGAAGGATATTTTTTATTCCAGAAAATTGTGCGGTTTCTGCGCGACGAACGAATTTTGGAGCAACAGAGTTGCGGGCACCATCTAGTGATTTTTATTTGCTATTTTCCTATTGTATATAAAATTCAAAAACAAAATAATTTTAATCAAAAAGTAAAACTCTCCATTCCTCGGAAGAAGTGATGCGACGGAGTTTTAATGCGGCATAAAATTATTTAATTCTTTCAACATAATATTAACTATTTAGTATCTTTTAAAAATCCCTTAAGGTCGTCCAGTTAAAGCTGTGACTTATTAGCCATTGACTAAATTAAGAGTCCAATAACCATAAAGCTTATAAAATATGTATGTTGAATGATGTGGGCAGATGGACATGACCATTTTTCTATAATGTAAAAAAAAAATAATGCTATAATGAACAATAATGAATTGGAATCTAAAACAGACATTTAATGATTTTAAAATCCTTAGTAACAGTTTTACAATCAATGTAACATCCACATCTAAGAAGCTCCACTCTACTACAAGTATTGCTATCAACGTGATTACAAGTTTGTTAGAGTAGGACACAAAATTCCAATTTATTCGTTTAGGTCTCGAAACGCTTCGGAGTACGCCCCTAGAGGTAGGTCTTGTTAATTATTAAAAGTTGTAGCATCAACACTTTTACAAACAAAATGTATGGAAATGACATAAACGTTCGTTTTGTCTTATGTCATTTCAATACATTTTGTTTGGCGATTCTACAAGAAACCGACAACGTTTTTTATGATGTTTAGGGGGAAAGCAAGCAGACGGGTTATCTGATGGAAAGCAACTGCCGCCGCCCATGGACACTCGTAACATTCGACTCTTCAGTCGCAAGTGCGTTGCCGGCCTTTTGTGAGGGAATAGGGAATGGGAATAGGTATTGGATTAGGGAAGTTGGGCTACCGGTTAACTCACTCACTGAACGAAACACAGCATAACGCCGTGTCACGCCAGTTTCTGTTTAGATCTTGGCTACCCTCCGGAAATTTGGATAATGTGCGGCCTGGTTTATTGCATCTCATATATTCATCTTATATATGTTAAGTTAAACGGAACTCCGGATACAGCTGTGATGTCGCCCGCACGCGCACGGTAGCGGATATATAAAACATAATTTCGTAAACCAGGGTTACAGTCAAGGAGACGGTTATGTGCGTCGTAGAATTATATTGTAAATAAAGCACTATTAGTATTTGCTCGTCGGAGCTAAGTGGCTGGGCTGACGCGAATCAACATACTTTTTGTCGTGCATACAGTTTTTAGAAGCGTCTAGAACCCCATGGACTTTGGAAGACAACAATTGGAAAGTCATATAGCAAAAAATAAAAAAATATTTGCTGATTTTTTGATAATTTTTATCTTCAATATAGCAATATCTATAGGACGTATTTAATTATTATTTTAATGAAAAATATTTCAACTTTTTTCAACATCTAAAAAAGGTGCTAAGCATTTCAGGCTGTCAGAAGAAACAAGTGTAAAAAAGATCTACAGTTAACCTAGAAAAATAAGAGGAAAAATTGTAATTGACTCTTTAGCGAAGACCTTCAGAATTGGAAAAAGTAACCGACACTGAAACTCCATAGCTTCCTTACGATTACTTATCTCTTCGAGATAAGAACTGTAACACAGAAGGTAGAATTTCAGTTTTTATAAAATAAAGTCCCTGGCAGGCAGCCTGCCATGCCAGCTGGCCAGGCATATAGAATGTAAGAGACACGTTCTTAAAAATATTGTTTTTCGTAAAATGGTTATCTGATGTCTAAGTTTCAAAAATGCTTGAAAATAAGTTTTAAAGCCATTTTTTCACAATTTCTTGAGTTGTTGAAAAATGTTGTCGGCATAATAACAATGTTGTTCGGTATTACTTCCTACTGATTCATTCTAGCTAATATTTACAATCAGGTTCGAAACAATCTGTCACGTCTTCAACAGTTGAGATTCACATAATGAATACTGGTGACAAGTATTATTATTAATTCATGACAGTATACTTAAGATGCGACAAATTGCTACTTGCTACGATTAATAAAAACCAGCCAAGTGCGAATTGGACTCGCGCGCCAAGTGTTCCGTAGAAATTTAAAAAAGGAACGTTTGTTGTATGAGAGTCAGACTTAAATATTTAATTTATTTTATTTTTAGTATTTGTTGTTATAACGGCAAAAAAATACATATTCTGTAAAAATTTATGCTCTTTAGCTATTACCATTCTTGAGATATAGCCTTGAGAGATACAGACGTACAGAGAGACAGATATCGAAGTCTTAGTATATATAATATGGCAGGGAACCCTAATAACTAAGGAAGAGTAACTCATCCAAAGTTGTATTCTCCTTAACTTCCCATGATATTTCATGAGAAGTTAACTCCCAATTAGGATTAGGAATAAAAGGATTATTCTATTGAATAATCCTATTTTTCTTATATTATGCGTACGAATACATAAGTTCGGATAGATTTTTTGTCTGATAATATAAAGCATAACTGACTTATATTTCGGGCTACTTTTTATTCCGATTAAATGCTTCTTTTTAATTCCACCCGTGCAAAACAGCCGGCAAAAGCTAGTTCAATAATAATATAAAGTTAGTATTTCTCCTCACGATCTGCACATAAAAGTGAGAATAATATAATAATAACGATTCATCACACACGCCAGATGCGGCCATAATGAGTTTACCTCAATGGAATAAAACGATGGAATTTTTAGACCTCCGCTGGATTTTAAGAGTTTGAGTTTATTTTAGCGTTTGAGTACATTAAACCGTCGACGTAAATTGACAATTGTTTGCGCGGTTGCGTCTGAGAGTGTTAAAAGTTTATCGACATTGTACCACAATGGATATAGAGAACCAGTATGCCGACTGAAGTACGAGAAATTAAGGCTATAAGCATACCTCTGACTGCACAACATCGCAGTCATACCGCGTGCTGGTCTTTAAGGCATATATAATGTGAAATATAGCAATCTCGACAACACTATTAAGTGAGCGGATATTAATAACTAGCATTTTATCTAATTTTAGTGGTTTTGGTGGACAAGATCTTTTTCATAGAACTTGGTTTGTGGTGTTAGTACGTTAGTGTGTGACTAATCAGGTGGGTAAAGTATAAAGTGTAAAGTATTTTTTATACCCTAGGGGTCAAATATATTTGAAACAAGTATCCACCGTTTCTTATATGACAACAAAATAAGAAAATTTTATATGACAGAACTAAATTGTGTTTTTAAAACTAAACTACTTTATTAAGTGCAATAAATTGATATATTGTAAAGAGTCACTCATATACTTGCTCATACTACACTAAGTTAAAAATGTTATCCAATATCAAATTATCAGTTAAACGATCTTGATATTAAGAAAAATAGATAAACGCCATGCCAACGAAATTAGAAATCGCTTGTATTTTATTCTATTTTCTAGCAAAATAATTATTATTTTGAAAAATAGGTACACGGCCTTAATATAAACGATATGCTTTACTTTTAAAATTAAAACTATATATTTAGAAAAACATAGGATGGTTAAAATATTGCCGCGTAAAAAAGCAAATTGAGATATTCACTAAAGTAGGGTTAGTGGTTTGTTCTGTGTATTGTGAGATGCATGAGAACGAATGACTTGGGAGTAAACAATTGAAAAAAAAACATAAACGTTTATATTACGTAATAGGTTTTAAGTGGATGAGGCCAATTCAAGTTTTCGAGATCATTCTAAATTGTAAAAAGCTACAAGAAGTATTTAAATTTTTTTGGAGGCATGTTCATAAGTTTGTGCATAAAAAGTTACTACATAATGAAATTTCAAACGTAAATATTCATGCTTTACACCATTACCTGTGCGACCTAACTAGGCACATGACCTCGACAAAGTCATCATGGAAAAATGTAAAAAAAAACATAATTAAATGTCTAAAAATAGCAACAGAAAACTAGCCAATTGTTATACAAGCTTCGATATTTAGCTAGTTTTTTGACAATTTGTCATGTTCCTTTAACATTTTTCGAAAATGACTTTATCGAGGTCATGTGCCTAGTTAAGTCGCACAGGTAATGGTGTAAAGCACTAAAAATATATTATTGATACATCGAACATAAGACTTCAACGGTAGCGAGGCTCTTGCAATCGCCTTTAAATTATGTTGATATCTGATAACTAAGGACAAAAGGTAGCCATTACGTGTACAAACACGTGACTACAGTAGGTTTTTGTGTGTCTATTTAAATTATATAAACATCAACGCCTTCATTTTCAATATAATGTATGCATTTATGTATTTATTCATAAATAATTAACGATATCTTTAATTAAATGACGCTTAAGGTATTGGAATAAAAATCATAATTTGTTATGAGAAATAATAATTATAATACTTACTAGACTAGGTGATGCCCGCAACTCGCGCGCTAACTGTACATTTTTCCGGAAAAAGTAGTATATGTCCAACCTCTAGGCTCTTAGTATCTCCATACCACATTTCAACTAAATTTGTTTAGTAGTTTGGGCGTGGAGAGGTAACAGATAGACAGACACATTTTCGCATTTATAATATAAGAATGGAAGTATGGATAGTTCAGTATGGACTACTGGACTCTTTCATGTAGATATGCTCCTAGAAAACTGCAGCTGAAACTCGCTCCGAAGCTCGGCAACGAAAGGCGATGCACCTGTAAATTTTCTGATGTTATGAGAGTCCATGGGTATTTGCTATCCATGAAATCCATCAGGGGGGTTATTATGACCTCTTATTCCCAGTCAAGTTCCAGCCAGTCAGCAGTCACGTGACACTAAATACGTAAAGTTTGGCGTTCCCTAATGTCACTAACATGTTTAACATCCATTCATAGACAACTAGTATTAATTCAGTTATTATTGTAATAATTAAAACAACAAGGCTGTATATTGAATTGCCTGGAACCATGCATCTTTGTAATGATCATAATAGCCCCCCTGTTTTAATTTAGCCAGCCATTCGAGTATTGACTCTGTTAACTAATGTAACTAGTTTTTATACCATATCTTTTAGGGCACAAGCAAATTATAGCCATAGCACCCACGGTAGATATCATTTTAAGAGGAAGGGTAAAGGAGAAGGCGATGAAACCCATGAATTAATTTCTCTGATAGCAAATCTACATTCATATCGATGATTCGGTACCAGCCCTCTATCTCCGCACCTTCCTGGGCGTCTTGATGTTGTCCAGGAGTCCCCGGCTGCTGCGTCATTTCTTTCCGGCGATTCCTGACAGGAGACCCTGTGCCGTGGTGAGCGTCGCGAGCGCTATCCGGTCCGAGCCGGAGGTCATCCGGTCCGGCCCGGGCAATCGCTCCGTGCTCGTCAGGCTAATCCGGTCGCCGCCGGGTAAGGCCATCCTTTCGCTGCCAGAGGTCAAGGTCATTCTATCCGCACTGGAAGTCAGGGTCAGGCTCGGTGCCGCCTGGCTGATGGGGGTCGTGGCTCGCCTCTCCGGTGGATGAAGAGTCTTCGTGGGCGCCGGTGGGGAAGTACGCAGGAGGGAGGACGGTTTCTGGTCACGCCCGCTGCACACCTGAGAAGTGAACAAATTCCATAAGTTTTAAAAGTTGTTTTGTGTAAATTACTTCGAAGAGATAATAATATTTCGTTAAGCCGATGTCCTTGTAAATCGTTATAGTCAATAGTCTATACTCTACACGATATGATTATGAAATAACCATCAAGAGCGACGCTTGCTCGTGACGTAGCGTCCATGATTAATGAAACCCTGTTTTTTCGTTGGGGAAATGCATTTATGCATCCTGGGGAGGACTACCAGGGTATGTGAGACTCGGTGAAATACTCACTAAAACCCAAACGGTGTTCCTGCTTTTTCGCTTGTGGCAGGGTCACGGGATACGCGGAATACGCAACATGATTAATGAAACCCTGGCGCCTCTTACGCCTGACCCCCCGATGTTTATAGCCTTGTCACGAATATAGGTTAGCTAAACCTAATAACCGTATTCTGACTTTTAATATTTCGAAATTTATCCGGTTCACTAACGAAATCAACGTCGGTCCAAGGACGATGACATCAACATCTGTACCTGGTGGTGGTTCTCCCAGTCTTTGTGCTGGCAGAAGGCGCTGCAGTAGCGCGCGGCGCCGCACCCCGAGCATGTCTCCTGCGCCTTGCGACCGCAGTTCCAGCAACACTGACGGGTGAGAAAATCGGATTGTACACATTACTTCCATAATGTATGTTAATTCTATCTTCTTCTATTCCATTTTTTCATAGTACTAATATTATAATTGCGATATTATGTCTGTCTATCTGTTTCCCTTTTCGCATCCAAATCTCTGAACCGATTTCGCTGAAATTCGATATAGAATACTTTGAGTCGCGGGGAAGGAGAAAGGGTATTTTTTATTTCGGAAATTAAAATATCAGACCTGGTTTGTATTTGTTGTATATTAGAAGATATTATAGAACTTGTAGCTTCTTCCGCGTTAATTTCTGGCAAGATACAACTTCTTATACTGCAGCTCTTTTCACAACTTTCCTTGCTTCCTTTACTGTCGTACTTACATTCTGCTGTCCTGCGGAGTTGGGGCTCAGCTCTCTCCCTGGTGGGGGAGAGCGTCTCTCCTTTCCGCGCTGCTCCGCCACCAGCTCCAGTGCCTTGGACTCTGCTGCTCCTACTGCCCTTTGTAGCTCCAGCAGGGCTTGACGTTTAACCTGCAAGAAGAAAACTATGTTCTTGAAAACTCTTATTTAAGACAGCTAATACGATAGAAGTCAGGTATTTGGAAATCTTATTACTAAGCGATAAAGACGAAGAGGGGCATTGGTACATTGTTATATCGAGTAAATAGATTCCTAGTCAGTTGACGGACCTACGTTATTTGATCGGAATTTTTCAATTTCATGTGAGCCGTGATGTGAAGGCTGCTTATGAAATAACGCGACTGAATTACTCCATGAGATAGGCTTAAAAGATTACTGATGCTTGAATAGAAGTAAAACTGCTCTATCCTTCATGAGGGCGGCGCCAAACATTTTAGTCATCCAAAAGGATATTTAAGTGTACAGTCCACTAAATTGCAACAAAATGTATTAAAGTTATCAGCTGCTGGTACAGTTGATACCCTCAGAACCATTTTCATAAAGAAGTGAACTAATAGCTGTGTCAGTACCTGGTTGACAGCGTCTTCAGCTCGTCTCCGCACCTCAGCAACCCGCTCTTCGGTCTGTCTGACGGCAGCCGCCATGATCTCGCTCGCCGTCCGTTTGATGTCCGTGCTCTCTGTCGGCTCCACACCTGATAAAACAATACCTTGAGTCCTCCAGCTGACCATGTATAATAAAAGACTAGTCTTTGAACTAACAAATTAACACGCACATTTTAAATTATTTTTTGTGCATCGATTAAATGTTTGAATTTTAACAACACTTCTTTGAAACTGATGTTTGAGTATAGTAACTGAGTATTCCGACAAGGTTTGACTACGGGGCACAGAACTTTGTTGGTTATAAGTGCGCTGTAAGATTTCTTTTAATCGAATGTGAACTGTAATAAACCCTGAACACGTTGCGTTTTCGAATCTGGTGGAAAATCTCGAACGTCTATAAAAGTTTTTAAATCAATTTTACAAGTACCTCTCTGCTGCAGTATGGCAAGCGCCCGCTTGGTCTTCTCGACCATGCTGAGGATGCAGTTGAGCATGGTGTTGATGTTCTTCCATTCGTCGTCCGTCTTCAGCAGCCCCAGCGGCCGCGGCTCCGAGAACGGAGCGTTCATTGACGACACGTCACGGACGGTGATGCCGCCTATAAAATATGATGACTCACTGGTCGTAGGAACAAAAATTAAAGCTATGGTACTTGGAGCGAATAAAAAATTTAGTTTTACACTTATAAAGTATAGGTCACTTTACTTCTACCGCCCATGGGGTAGAAATTAAGTAGCGTACACTCATAACAAAAAATAAAACAGCCAATTTCCTAAACCCCCCATGGGCACGGTCTTCCTAGGAAGCTAGTGCGTTACCGCTCATAGGCCTACAACGGCTATTTCTTATTCCAGGCCTGCTAGGAGTCTATAATTTAATATATATTTTTATATATATTAAATTATAGACTCCTATATATATATATCTGTCGGCGATTTACACCACGTCAGTCTGGCCCCTGCCCCTAGTAAGTACCCGAGGGACTTGTGTTACAGGTACCAGACAACGGAAATATATTTAATACTTTTATACTATACACATATT
>JAOTAV010067916.1:0-13891 GCA_026546445.1 Cyclargus thomasi | reverse complement strand
AAGCAGAATAAGTATGTCAATCAAATTTTATAAAGTCAATTCATTAAAATTAAAAATATTTAGATTATATTATTATCGTTTGGTCAAATTTAAATAAGTCAAAAGATTTTATTTTTCCAATAAATTAATTACAATTATTAATAACATGCAAAATATAACATAAGGTTTGAGTACTTCATTTTGTGACATAGGTTACTTATACATTTAATTTACATATTTTAGGTAATTTATTCATTTATAATAATATCACTATCTTCAAAGAACTCCTTAACTGAGTAACACATTTTGTTCAGAAGCCAGATATAGAGTTTATTTTTATATTGTTTCAGAAGTAGTTCTTTGAAATAGGTAATTGATTATAGATTCGAACTATGTACTGAACACTTCATGTGAAGACTCCGACTTATTGATTTTTTGTTACAAGCCGGTGAAAATCACAAATTGGGAAGTTAGCTCCCCATTATTTTAAAAACGTTTTTGATGTATGAAAATAACAAAACTATTTCATAAAACACCAAAGAACTCCAGAACTATGTGGGGTGGCTACAAGAACTAATTTCATTTAATTTTTTTTCAATTTCGGGTGGCCAACTTCACATGCCTCAGCCATACACTCACTCACCGAACGAAACACAAACACAACGCCGTTTCACTCCGAACGAGCCGGTCCATTCGTGCCGAAGCATGGCTCTACCACGCTGAGTCTAACATCCAAACTTTGTGCGATACAAGCAAAGCATCCATCTTCGCTCGTAATCTCATACTCGACCCTTGACGAAGGTAACATTCCTTGTCGTTATTGGAATTCGTACAGCCTGCACCTCAGCCGGCATACCACATTCATATTAAACGCTTGTTATTTTCATAAAAGCAAGCCTCCACATTTTTACCCTTTATCGTCCCTTTGTCATAATATTTCAGTGTTTTATTAATTCTAGTTTTTGTATACTTCATAATATTTATATTAATACGCGAGCGGAAAACTTTGTACCCCTTTTTAAGAAAGACGAATAGATATAACAGCATGAAATTTCTTTCGATTATAGTTGACATGGAGGAGGAGCGTGGAATGCCAATATTATTTTTTAATTTTGCATGCATTTGCAACGGTACGCACTACAACACCTACACTACTTACGACATGACACGTTAATTATACACGAAATACTCTATTGTCTAAAGATCTTAAAATTTGATCTTTTAAATAAAATTTACTTGCCTGTGAACAAGACCTTTATGCCAAATTGAAGTCTGTAATTGACTTGAAAATACGGAATAGTTTTTTTAGCTCCTCTAGACAACTGATTTAAATATTTATAGTCGAATTTCGACCACAGGGCGACCTTTAGTTTTGTAGAATTGTGTATGATAATTCATAGCTAGACCTAGTTCGAAACGTTCATTGTGCGTCTCAAATTAAGTAATACATTAGATGACGCGCGTTGCGCCAAAATTCAATTATCACGCGGAAACCCGTGTTCTTCCGGATTTTCCGGAATGAAAAGTATCTTTTATCCTTCTGCGGGACTCGAAGTAACTAAATTTCAGCCACCCTTATCACTTAGAGGTTTGAAAAATAGATACTAACCGATTCTCAGACCTACTGAATATGCATAAAAAATGTGAAAAAGCTGTTTCGGCTCACCTTTGCTAAAGGAAATTTCTCTTGTCATTCTGACAGTGCTAGTTAACACAATGACATTATTGGGCGAGCAAGGCGAGCCCTCTGAATCCCACTCCTGGTGCACGTTTGTGGTACACTTTACGGAAAAACTATAAGAACTATATGTTTAGGCTTTAGCATAGTCGTTTGAGTACACGTGTAGATGTGTTTAAAAATAAAATACTAACAATTTTATAGTCGATAATAAAAAATAAATAAAAATAATATTGTAGTACTAACGCCACATACAGATGTGTAACTGTAAAGCTATACTTATCTTAAAAGTTGCACATTTCAACTCATAGATGGTATTAAATAAAATTAAAAAATTACATCGATGGTATTAGTAGTATAATATTATCAACGTTTAGATAATTCGGATAAACGAACTGAGTATCCACTATTCACATCTTGTATTCAGAATCGTAAAATTTTAATTAAAAAAAATCTGTTACAGTCACCGAATACTTTGAAAAACATGTTTACAAAACAACCACAGCATTTAAAAAAATTTAGCAAGCCTTCCATAAACCTGTGCTTTTTCGCTAGTATAATATATAAGATTGCAAAATTAACAGAAATACACAAGTTTTTCGATTCGCTCCCGATTATAAATTTTCATTATTTATAGCAGGTGGCAGCGAATGTTTTGTCGCGTCGTAATGAGCTTGTGCGACTCTTGCCTTAAATATAAACAAACTGCCTTCCTCCCCAAATTAATATTTGGCGCAGAACCCAAACTTGTAATGACTTGAGCGAATTATTTTGTAAATATTAACTGTTTTTCGGATTTGATATTTATTTCTTTAATCAAATCGACGCTAATTCAGGTTGTTCATAAGTAATCTATACTAATATAAAGAGGTAGCGTTTGTCTGTTTGTTTGTTTGACGCAGGTAATCTCCGAAGATGCCGAACCAATTTTTAAAATTCTTTCACCGTTACAAAGTTACAGTATCCGAAATCGCCGTAGACATTTTTGTTTCAAAATGTGTATATTAATTATATTTTATTTTAGACTTCAGAATTACTCATCGACAAGAGCCCACCTTAATATTTTTGTAAAAAATAATAATAATCAGAAGTTTTCTATCAAAAATTAATGAATACTGGTAGCCCAGAAATTGTCGATTTCGCCATGTCGCAGCACAGAACCGAATTATTAGAGTCCCGTTATAATAGTTTGTTCGTTTAAATATGAAATCAGATACATTTGTACGCCGTTCGTTCGGTGAGTGACGTTTCATTAGGCGAAGTCAATTACGCGGGAGCAGGATGTATGGCCGCCATTTTCCAGTTAAAATTACACTCATTTTGCGTTCACGTCATATTTTTCTCATAAAAAGAAAATACAAGGCAAATGGAAATAAATAAATGCCATCAATGTTAATTTCGGTTGGTTCCAATTTAACTTTTTTTTGCCGCTCATAAAAACCGTTTTCTTTTTTATGCAAAGTGTTTTGTCGTGTCGCGAGTTAATCATTTTAATTTCGTTTCCGATTTATAATGATACAATGTTATTAACGATGGTGTATGAAAATCTTTTGTCTTGATTTTATGATAAATATATTATGTACTAGTTGATGTCCGCAACTTCATTGCGCGCGAATTTTAATATAACGGGAACCGTACATTTTCCAGGTATAAAAAGTATCCTACGTGCTGCCTAGACTTCGTAGCTATTAAATAAAAAAAATCTTTTTTATTTATTCCAATCCGTTCACTTGCTCTGGAGATTAGCGCGTGCAAACAGACAAACAGACAGACAAACGACTTTTTTTGTCCATTTATGTTCTATTACTGTTCCTGAGCCAATTTTACTGTTTTATTATATGTATATTGTATATTATATGTATATACTATTACTTGATTATATGATCAATTTCAAACCGAGTTTTTTTATAATTTTGTACCATTTTCACTTGCTTGCTAAGTTGCAACCAGTATATATTCTTACTAATATTATAAATGGGAGAGTGTGTTTGTTTGTCCTTCCTTCACGCTCTAACCACCAATTGACTTGATTTTTGGCATAGAATTAGAGAGTAATATAGGCTACTTTTGGTCTTGGAAAAACCTTACTTTTTTTTGAAAAAGTTGTATCTTTACCAATTTTTGAACTCCACGCAAGCAAAGCCGTGCGCAAAAGTATATTATCCTTCTCTATGCTTGCTACCTTCATTTTGAAGTTAAAATGTGTTTTTCGAGACTATTTGCTGTTGATTTTTCAGTTTGTAATAAGATATTAACACAGCGACTAAGCTATCCACTTCTATATTTTACCTGACATCAGTGGCGTAACTACAAGGTGGCAAGCCGGCAAAATACCACGGGCCCCCAGCCGGAAGGGCCCCCTATCAGCCCCCCTAGAAAAGTGACAAGCGATTATTTTTTACAATAATCGCTTGACTTGTTTTTGTATTGGATTGACTTAGTGGAACGAAAATGAATTTGCCACAGACCTCGAACGGTATAGTTACGCCACTGTCTGACATATAACAATCATCACAATGTAATAAAAACAAATGTTGGAATTTGTTTTTATATTAAATAACCTCCTTGTTTTTGGAAGCCGGTTAAAAAAGGGGAAAACAAGCAGATGAAGTTGCAAGTGCGTTGCCGACGTCTAAAGAGGGATAGGCTAAGGAATAGCGGTTTCACGACGGTTTACTGCGAGGCCGTGGTATCGTGCATGACTCTCTCACAGATGTACATAATCAAAATATTCTTATTAGAAAAAGTTAACTATTCAATCCTTAGCAATGTTTGTTGTAATAACTGTACTTTTATGTTTTGAAAGAAGTAAGCAAACTGTTGCGTGCATGCCTGGGGCTTCCTCCTCTTCACCGGACTTTTCTAAGAGGAGGGTTATGCTTTCTCAAAGTATGTTTGTATGAAAATTTCTATATTCCCTTTCACAGCCTGAATGATTGACGGACAAAACGACGAATTACATATTTTGAAGCCCAAACTGTGAGGTTCCGAAATTTCTTTTTTTGACCATATATGCCGAGTAGAGTCTCAAAATGAAGGCTTTGAAACTTATTGTTTTAATTTTAAGGTAGAAATAATAATAAAATATTTTTTATGACATTTTTATTTATACAAACAAAGCGCGCACTCGATCGTTTCGCGCTTTGTACGCAAAAAGCGATGCGCGCGGGCACGCCCCGTCAACAATGTTCAAGAATCTTAATAATCACGAAACGTTCGCAACTCTACTTTCATAATTAATATAATTTATCCCCCATTTTCCCGTACATTTGCCTCCTAAATATAAAATCAATTAATATTTAAACATCAAAGATTAGCGAGCAAACGGTGAGCGGTAATTGCTAACTTTTAAATGTATTTTGATAAAAACGACTGAAAATCCCCGTTCAGATGTTTTTGGCACTCAATTATGCCGTCGCAAAGTTTAATTACGGAAATTCTTAATTATTTTGATGCGCAAAATAACTTTTTCGGTCCGCTATAATTGAATTATAATTAATTTTTTAATAAAATCGACCGTGATCAATTATGTGCGAGTGATTTGTTGCACAAAAAAAAATTAAAAATGTATTTCGTATGCCAATAACAATTGGCATCTAATTAGATATTAAAATAAACTGTAGTTTTGAAAAAAAAAACTTGATTGAAAATAAAATCAAAAGTTTTTATTTAGAATCGTTATTTTATAAAATCAGAAATTTGCAGTGTTGTATTACAACACGAAAACTATGAAAAATACGACAACTTTAAAAGTATTTGCCTTTTATAACTTTTAAAGGATTATAGCCACCGTAGCCTTTAGTAACTCATTAAGTAATGTACGAGTATGCCATAATGGCGCTTTACAGTCTATAATTTTATGTCAAAGGTTATAAATTTTGGGAGCGAGCCAAAGCCATAAAAGTACGTTGACGTCGGCGGTGGAAAACTTTTTTTCAATATACTTGTAATATTAAGTGAAATATTGAACCGATACGACTAAAAACTAGAACGTTTTGGATGTTGGTCGTTTCGTGCGTTGATTTGACCCCCAAGGGATTTTAGGAATAAAATACGGCCTAGAGCATACGAACCTGCACAACATAGATTGTGAATCGTGTTTCCTTTATGAAGCCTCTACATAATAGAGAATATGCATGATTTTTTTTAATTATGTCTTTTGATTATGTCTTGAAATAAATATGTTATCAAAATAAAAAAATATATAGAAAAACGATGTAGTCTAATCAGTTTTTTGATAAAATTGAAAACAATGAAGTTACAAGCCTCACACAATCTACATAATTTTGAAGTCGGTACCAGTAAAAAATACAAATTTACACAAATCATGACATGTTAGCTGGTACCGACTTTAAAATAATGAAGATTGTGTACGGAAATAGGCTGATGCCTCACCGAATTCTGAAACAGGCACTAATAAGGAATAAATATTATTTAATACTTTTTAGTTTCTTTTTTATTATGTTTATTCTTTCCTTTGGACTTTCAAAAATTCCGGTTTATTAGTTACATATACCTGGGACGCTTCTATGAAAACCAAAATCAATATATCCATACAATCAAAATCATAATATATAAAACCGAACATATAACCTCCTCGTTTTTGGAAGTCGGTTAAAAATAGTTTAAATTCACAAACCAAAACCGGCGAAACAACGTCTAACAGGTCCGCTAATAATATTATTAAGTATAAAGACATAAGACGCAAAAGCCCTGTTGTTTAACACAATAATTATACCGCACATAAGAATTTTAATTCCATTACGTGATAAACAAAGAGGTTAAATATCTTATGACCTGCGCTCCGTCTAATTCCTAGCAGCAATTTATTATCGACTTACATTCAACACTGATGTACAACACACACTTTAGAAGCTTAGACGCGGCATAGATAAGACAAAATTGCTTCCATATGCAAAAGTTCCTTAATATACATTTATATATTGAGGGGGCAAGTGACGGGTTACATGATGGAAAGCAATTGCCGTCGCCCATGGACACTCGCGACAGCCGAAGAGTCGCAAGTGCGCTGCCGGCGTTTATGAGGGAATGGGAGTAGGGATAGGGGATTAGGGAGGTTGTCCCACCGGTCACTCCGGTCGAGCCAAAGCATGGCTCTTCTACGGTAATTTACATACGTATTATGTACTTGAGATCGGAAAATGTCTTATTGGTACACGCCTCGACCGGGGTTTGAATCTGCACCCTCTCGAGTGCGAACCAAAGGTCTTACTAACTAGAGCACGGACGCTCTATGCAATGATGACAATGCTTCTAACAGAACCGAACGAGC
Organism: Cyclargus thomasi; assembly: GCA_026546445.1. Classification (NCBI taxonomy): domain Eukaryota; kingdom Metazoa; phylum Arthropoda; class Insecta; order Lepidoptera; family Lycaenidae; genus Cyclargus; species Cyclargus thomasi. The sequence goes on along the minus strand of JAOTAV010067916.1, from coordinate 6,941 downwards.
CAAACGTGGCGAAGGAAACGAATTTTAGAATTCTTTATACATATATGAAGTGTCATGGAACCTCGCACACTTGCCCGCAACGAATCTTACGCAGGCTCTGATAAATGAAGACATAAGTGGAAAAGCGGATAACTAACATTTTGCAACCTTAGAGTATATACTAATTTTTTTCCATAAAATTTTGACAAATCTTGTAACTTGCCTAATTCATTAGCTATACATAAAAACCTACATTTTTTTCGGGTCATATACGATATTATGTTTCGGGTCCAAAAGCGTCCATTAAGGCAAAAAATCGGGATTTTTTATTATGTTACTTATCTGTTTCTTCCATTTATGTCTTTAAATGTGCGTGCACTATCAATGACTACAGTATTAGGAGTATATAAAGAACGTAGTCAGTCAGCGTCATGACCGCGCGTCGCTTTCTTGTGTGCGTCGTAGTATCTTTGCACCGCTTGCATTATAAAATAAAATAAAAAAATAAATCTTTATTGATGGTACCAATATAAATACAGATATTTCTACACAGCAGACAGTTTATTGTTTACAGGTAGTTTTCACAATGAAAAAAAAGGTACTAAGTACCTAAACTAGGTCACATGACCTGTTCTTATAGGTACTTAACTATGTTTGCAGTTGTAAGTTGCACATAGATAATGGTGTCTGTCAAAAAATGAAATAATAAAAGTATATTTATATATAAAGGCTAAAGACTAGTTTTTTTTTCTTGAAAATATAATGAAAATTCCAGTATTCTTGAAAGCCTCCTCTGGGTACTTGCCCCCTAGACAAGTGGCAAGCGAGTATCGTTTACGAAAATCGCTCGGCGTGTTTTTGTATGGGATTGACATTTCCGAACGAAAACTATATCACGTGACTTTTCGTTCGGCCCACGCCAAGCGATTTTCGTAAAATTTCGTAGACCAAAAGTAGCCTATGTTGCTCTCCATTTTTTCAACTAAGTCTATTACAAAAATCAAGTCAATTGGTTGTCTTTTTTGGTCGTCAATTAAGGTGAAAGAAATACATTTACCTATCCATAATATTAGTATGGAGGTAAGGATAGATATTCAAACCTTCACAGTAATACAGTACAAACAATACATTTGATATGCGTTACATCATAAGGAGGAACTTGAGCCGTGTTGCGTCAGACTCTGTTAGATAAGGTTTGCAGGAGCTCCAATATTCGAATGTCAGACTGAAAATAAGACAAACAATACCGTACAATATGGTACTGTACTATATAAATGACTAGTTGTTGCTCGCGACTGCGTCCGCGTAGTAAATTATCTCTTAAAAATTTTAAAGGGGCCCCCGATCAGCCTCACTAGACAAGTGGCAAGCGATTGTTTATTACAATAATCGCTTGAGGTGTTTTTGTATTGGATTGACATAGTGGAACGAAACAAATTTGCCACGGACCTCGAACGGTACAGTTACGCCACTGGATAAGTGTTAAATATGTCCCTAGTACAGAGTTCACTGTGGAGGTAGTGGAGCTGAAAGGAAAAGAATGTGATTACTATTGATTAGCTCATGCTCCACAAAAATTTTAAAAAACTCACAACGCTGTTACTTTCACTGTGAACTCTGTGTGTGTGTGTGTGTGTGTGTATAAGGGCCACATATGAACCTTAAAATATATAATTACTGACTTTTGCTACACCCTGTATGAAACTAAATTATTTTTGTGTCGATTAGTCAATTCATCGAAGAAGGCCTTATAACATAACGCAACGACCAACAGGAGCCGAACAGTAAGCCGAAAGAAATGTAAAAACGGGATAGTTCACAAAGTTTCACGCGGACGTAGTCGCGGGCAAAAGCTAGCTAAACAATAAGTTCCTAGCTCTATGGCTCCAACTACCGAATGCAATAGTTCAGCTCGCAGCTGGAGCGCTGTATTCTCCGACGCAATATGCGACTACATAAAATCTCATTTCTTACTTCACTTTTATTAACTAAATAATAAACAACGGTACACTCTCTAATTCGGTCGTATTTTACCCATAAGGAACTGGTTCAATAAAATTTTGAGATACGGGTAACTTTTAAAATAAGTATTGAAATAATAATGAAAGGACATGTTTGAAAGAGAGGCAGTTGACTTACGTCATTTAGCCGAAATGTTAAGTCACTTCCATATCGTGATCTGTCGGCTTGGTTTGACACAATGCAACCCTTTTAAACTGCCTTAGTCTTAGTGAATTTTATAATCTTGAATGGAATATCAATATATTATTATTATTATTATTTGGGTTGGGTCCGCAAACTGGCTCTATTTTAGGTACCACAAGAAATGGATTCATAGTCCCGCCCAAGAGGGGACTTTCAGATTTGCTCGAGCGGGTCAGATTAAGCTAGTGTAGGCTTTCTACATGTCCCTGGTCATCATGGTATAGAAATATTGAAGTTAGCGGGTTGGAAAATAAGTTATTTTTAAGTACTGATAAGGAGATAGGAGGCGTTAAAAATACACCAAAGAACACTTTTATATAAAAAACTAATAAATTAAATGTAAAAGGTGAGCCTATAATAACATAAAACAACAAGAACTTATATTTCAATAACCAAGCTTCAAGATATTTTATGTCACACTCAACAAAAATCTCTAGGTCTTGTTGTCTTAAATCTCTTAATATACTCGTATATTAAGAGATTTTAGACGCCTTATAGTTTGCACACTTCAATGTACAATCAGAGAATTTAAACAGGTACAGATGGCAGATCTAAGTAATTTAGTCGGGTTATGTCAAACCCAGCCGACAGATCACGACTTACATGGAATTTACGTTATCCCACCATGACGTAGGCCCGTCAACTGAACTTGAAGCTTGCTTGTTAAATTGGTCTTTCGTGACTTGAAGTAGTGAACTAACGAACTAAAAGATCGAACTAATTTGTAAAATAGCTGCGAACTATAAATAGTGCTCCCGGTCGTGAACTATAATGCGCAAGACTAGAACGAATCAGACGATTCTGCGCGGTTCGCGATGTTCCATCACATTTCGTATACCGAAGTCTAAAATTCGTTTCCTTCGCCACGTTCGGCTTGTTCGGTTCTTATAGACGTGTGTTTACCATAAACGATAGCTCTACCACGATTTTAAAGCAATAGTATTTATCGATACTCTATATCGACTACTTAAATTTTTAGTATGGCAATTTTAGTACCACAAATGACTGCTGGAGGCGCTGTAAAATTTTGCCACATCAAAAACTAGTTGGCGCCCGCAACTTCAGTGCGCAAAAATTAGTATATCACGCGGGAACCGTACATTTTCTCTGGATAAAAAGTATCCTATACGTTACCCAGACCGAATAGCTATTAAACAAAAAAGATTTATTCAAAGTCCGTCCAGTAGTTCCTGAGATTAGCGCGTACAAACAGACAACTTTTTTATCGATATGTGTTCTAATACTGTTTCTTAGCACTCCCACATTGATTTTGTAAAAATATTATTAAATATACAGACACTCCAATTTTACTGTTTTATTATATGTATTGATTTATTCGCTATCGAGTATCGATGAACACTAGTGCACCAAACTCACACACACACAGGAATACAACACAGTACATACATACAGCTCTAAAACTATCGATAGTTGTATGTGTGCTGTCAGCATTATCCTACAAACCACTCTCTGCCTCATTATATCTAAACGTTCATTTTAAATGCCACGTTAGGTAATAAACATTAAAACGCGAATAAACCATTAGAATAAAAGATAAATGCCACATGTAGGGTTTCGATAAGAGAAATAACGATAACTGCTCACATATTGTAGCTGCCAGCCAGACATTAGTGTATTATAAATAGGAGACTGCCTAGAGTTTATTTTGGTGCGTTAATAATACGTATACTAGCTTTTGCCCGCGATTTTCGTTGGTATTTAATTCGACAATCGTCGCTATTTAATGCGACAATCGAACTGGATATTTTCCGGGACTCAAAGTATGTCCGTACTCTATACGAAATTTTAGAGGATCCGTGGTTTGAGAGTCAAGAGGTAACAGACAGACAGGCAAACATACAAACAGTTTTGCATTTTTTGGTGCATGGAATTATAGATGAAACACGTAATTACTCATTTAATATCAAGATAGGGCTATTTTTACCTATTAATATTTTACATGTCGGTCCAGTCCCGTAGTTAAAACAACGGAAGTATATTTAATACTTCTGCAGGATTCGATCCCACGACCACCGGCTTGAGCTACCACCGCGCTGACGAACTAAGCCACAACTAGAAGTCATCAACTTTCACATCTATATCTATATACATATAATAAAACAATAAAATTGGAGTGTCTGTACATTTAATATTTTTACAAAATAATAGCTAAGGAACAGTAATAGAACACATATCGACAAAAAAAAGTTGTCTGTTTGTCCGTTTATTTGTTTGTCTGTTTGTACGCGCTAATCTCAGGACTTACTGGACGGATTCGAATAAATATTTTTTATATTTACTTTTTATTCCGGCAAAATGTACGCTTCCCGCGTGATATACAAATTTTTGCGCAACGAAGTTGCGGGCACCAACTAGTTTACAATAAAAAATCTGGATTAAACAATGTTCAGAAAGAAACTTTATTCACTGTCTGCGAAGCCCTTTGGCGGTGATGCAGTTGACAATACCAACAAGAACTCGATGTATCATGTTGAAAAATATAAGTGCATATTTGTCACACGACTGTAACAGATGACCTGGGTTCCCCCAGGGCCCAGGACATTCAGACAGACGATAGCTATGCTAATATACAGACAGATTAGTCTTCCAAATCCGTCTGGGACAAACAAATCATGCCACGTACCCCATTCGTTGGAGGATATTCGAAAGTTTTGAGAATTTCTACGGTTATAGTAACACTGGAAATGTTGGTTTAACATTCAATGATTTTTCATGAATTCTGCGCGAATATATTATCGTATGAAGAAATTGTGTAGATACGACAGACGGAGTGACAAAAACAAATCGAGGATGTAAATCGGTGCTCTATGAGAAATAGATATTATAATAAAATATTAAATTTACTTTTTAATGAAACGCTGTAGATATATTTTTTTCTTTAAATTTTTAAATGGGCTTTAAGCCGTCAGTATGTTCCATAAGGACATACCAAAGTTTTTTTTTTCGAAATAATTTGCGTCTGCGATATCTACGTGACTTTCAAAATATGAATGAATAAAGTAACTATCAAGGAATGAATAAAGTAACAACTGTAATATAATATAACAAAAATCTTCATTTTGAGAAACGCGATTCGTCAAGTTACAAATAGAGTTTCTGACCTTTACAGAGCAGGGCGGGGGTTTTTAATTTGGTGGCATAATGGCCGGAACACGATGTTTCTAGAACCTAATTACTCCCATTGTTTTCGGGATGAGATTTTTAATATCGCTAACAGCCTGCGGCCAGAACTGCCGTCTCACTCACCCTTATGGAAAATAAATAAAGCAGAAATTATTTCAATTCTAAAATGAGGGATATATGAGTCGGCGGTTTTCGCGCGCTTGCAATAATTCCGCCATTTTTATATTTCGAATTTCGAACGTGTTTCGCAGAAAATAACACTTTTTTATACCATTTACAGAATATAACAGATAAGAATAATACCAGAAATAATCTAGTATTATTCTTATCTGTTTTATTCTATATTATAATAATTGTTAGAATCTCTTACTGTCTAAGAAAATTGTTCCAAGATGAAAAGAAACACTATCTTGATTTGATATTTGATTTGAGTAGACTAAAGGCCTGTTTCACCTCTTACAGATAGTCTATCCACAACTTTATTTGACAGATGTTGTATGGAGAATCTGTCAAAAAGGTTATGGATAGTCTAATAGAAACTTTACCAGTACCTAAGCGGTGACACAGGCCCTTATTACCACAGATTAAATAATGGTACTAGTACCCCTAGACGGGCATCTAACATGACATGCATTACGTCAGTTTATATTCTATCTATGTAGAACTTTATAACCCTTGTTACGAAAGACGCGTAAATGTAAAATCATGAAATTTCTCCCAGTTACCGTTAATATGGAGGAGGAGCGTGGAGTTATTAATGTTAAAAAGATGAAACCTTTGTATTTTTTGTATGTTTGTATAAGCTAATTTTTTTTTCAGAGAGCTTAAAAATAAATGTCCACCCGTGCGAAGCCGGGGCGTTTCTCTAGTCTTACATATTTTAAAAAAATAAAACGATACGCACACTACAATATTTTGACATTACACGATAATCATTCACGAAATACTCTTTTAAGTCTAAGGCTTAAGTCTGTTTTTTTTAAATGTAATGGCCTGGTAACGATACTTTTATGCCAAATTGAAGTATATGATTCAGTTGAGAATAGATTATAGTTTTTTTATAACTCCTCTACACAATGGATTTAAATAATGATGGTCGAATGGCGACCACAGAGCTCTCTTGTATGTATAAAAGCGAAAGGGCACTCATCACGTAATCTCAAAAACCACAAGTGCTTGGGGGGATTTAAATTTTTAACCGACTTCCAAAAACGAGGAGGTTATATGTTCGGTTGTGAATATATATTTTTTTGTGTATATATTTTTTTCTTTGTTGTATAGAGTATTGTTCCCAATAGGTTCACCATAGTGGTGACTGATAATGAAGGCATTAGTAATCGAGGGAACTCCTCGAAATTTATATAAAACATATAGTGATTTTTATTTTTAGAAGCATAACAAGTAAATACTACCAAAAAGTAAGATTTGGTACCAAGGTTTATGATGGTTCCGAAAGTGCTAAGAGAACTTCGGATTTCTTATTGATGCAAGTTTGGGGGTCTCAGCGTTGTTTTAAGAACAGTGAGCAAATGCTACTAACCTCTTGTCTGATGAAACACCGGCTCCTGGTTTAAACACATTTTCGCCTTTGTCAGTTGATACACCAGGAGCCG
>JAOTAV010067905.1:0-13892 GCA_026546445.1 Cyclargus thomasi | reverse complement strand
AGTAATTGTAAGTCAATGTAAATATTACAATCTATTGTAACTTATTTGTAAAATAATTATAAAAAATAAAAAACAAAGTTACATAAGTTTTATAAGTCAAGGTTTTAAATATTATACAGAAGCAGCCTGCCAAGCAGCGATTCTCCCAGGATGTGCGGTCGTTAATAAAATCATTAACGTTATATTGAGGTTATATACAATAGCTATAGTTTGTGTATTGTAGTATATCGAATACTAAATCTCGAAAGAATGAAGATTCATCGATTATGACGTCGTAAATAGTTGTCTATACATCGTCAATGTTCTAGAAATAATCATGTGCTATGGAACACAATTGATCCGATGTATAATTCTTGTAACGCAACCATCGTTGTTACAAACTCGTATGTGTTTTTATTGTCATCAGCTATAACGAAGAAGCTTCCTATGAAACCTAATCCCAAGAGCTAAATGCACTCTAAATCATATTAAACAAGCAATACCCGCCAATGGCGTGTATTGGCGATGTTATTACGCGCGTAATGAGCTAACTCCCCCGGCGCGGAGGGGGATAGTGAGAGATAACGTTAATCTCGGCGCGGACCCTTTTTACGTCCTCTTTATCGACATTAAGCACCATGTTCAATTTAAAAGACGAATGTGTTGAATGGCGCTACGTCGGCCATCAGATATTTTTTACGAGAACTTGGGTAGGAGAGAGAGAGTGTGGGGGGACGGTTAAGTGAGCAGATGTGTCACCTGATGGAAAGCGACTGTCGTCGCTGATGGACACTCGTAATAGCAGAAGCGTTGGAAGTGCGAATAGGGAGTAGAAGGAATAAAGCTACATAACAGCTTTAGCATGTCCCTAGGGCACCCTGATCATATCTGCGGGTTTTCGTGGTTGGTGACGTATGGGCAAAGCTCGATAAAGAATGCAAAGCTAGCAAATCTGATTTGCTCGCTAGAGCTAAAAATTTTAGCGTTGAAAGTTTTGTAAAGGTCTCGCAAAATAGCATATTATCATGCCTAATCATTATGACCATCGTAGGTCTCTTTTGCTACGCGCCTCTTCGGGAAGAGGAGAGGAGAGTTGCTAAAGTCACCCTTATGACTTTGACAACTGACAAACTGATACTAAACTACAAAATATGAGGTCGAAAGCGCACCATATTGGGCGAAAAAAGTAATGTGTACCATGCATCAACGTTTTGAAATCGAATGCAATGTTTTTTGACTATATTCCAGCGTGATTTCCCGGGAGGCGCGGTTCCGACACGGGCAATTAACTACCAAATTACAACCTGACATACAACAGTCAGCTGCCAGCGACTATGAGCAACCACAGGCAACCACACTATTAACTGTTCAAAAGCTGTCATTACAAGACTGTGACATTCCATGACATTCAATTAACTCGTAAAATGGTTGGATCACGGACTCTATTCTCGTACCAAGAATCGGGATCGAGTACATGAAGTTCGAAGGTTTTGAACATTAGAGTATATTATCACAATTCATACGCAAGCCGTGTTTACTAACTTAAGCTATTAGTAATTTAATGGATAGTTTCAAAACTCAAAAAGAGGGTGTGATTGGAATAGTTGAAAGCGGAAATTTTTGACTTTTAAAATTTGTTCGAAATACTTAGGAGATGAGCATAAAAGTCCCCACCCCTCCAAGGAGTGCTCGAGGGAGTGAGAGGACAAAGAAGGTCTCGTGTTTTAGTTTTTACGGTACCGTACCTAAAGAGTAAAAACGGGACCCTATTGATAAAACGATGTCCGTCCGTTTATCCGTTTATCCGTCTATCTGTCTGTCCGTCTGTCTGTTTTCAGACTGTATCTCAAGAACGGTAATGGCTAGAGAGTTGAAACGTTCACAGAATATTTATTTCTGTTGCCGCTATAACAAATACTTAAAAACAAAATAGATTAAATATTTAAGAGTAGCTCTAGGTATAGCAAATATGTTTTTTGTATATTCCCTCCCTAATAATAGATTGATAAATTCGATGCGCTTCTCATTGGCAGCGTGGCTCAGCGGTTAAGATGCTTGTGTAAAGCAGTAGCACCTAGAGATTTTAGTTAAACAATATTTTTGTCTATTTTTTTCTATTAAAATATATAACTTTTTTATAATTTGTTATAAATTTGTAATTTTTTATAAATTTAAAATTTTCAGAAAAAAGTTTTTCCATCTCTTTGTTCTGTACTGGTACGGAATCCTTCGCGTCGTGTCAGCGAGTCCAGTTGGCTGGTTTTCGCTTACATGTCGAAAACGAAAACGGCGCTTCAACAAACGTTTTCTTAACCTTTTCTTAATCATCCTTTTCCATAGTCCGCTTTCGACTGTCCTATACACAAAACATTCCTTTATTAACCTACAAATTTATGAAAAGAATCGCAATACGCAACTCCTTCCGTGAGGTAGTGTTGTATATGTCCCGGGAGTCCCGTGCCCCACGCAGCATCTGAGATGCTATTACAGTAATAAGGTGGTCTGCGAGGTCGGACGATACAAAGGGCGCAACGTAAAGAACACTCGCCCACAAAGGGCTTAGGGCACGTGTATCTTGATTCTAGACCTATGTATTGTCGGTTAGACTTGTCTGTTAAGCCTAGATAGCCAGCTACTTGTGGCAAAGTTTGTTTTTTGTAGCAGTTGTTTGTGGTATGAAGAGTTCTATGTGGATCTTGTATCGAAATAGCTCGGTTATTAAATATAGAATTGATGAAGAAAAAAAGAGCTTCGTAGAAAAAACTAGCTTCATATCAAAGCTCGTAAACTGAGTAATATAGTTGACAAGTCGTGGTTAGTTCACCAAAGAAGGATAGAAGAGGAGCTTGCTATCCTAGCATTAAAAGTCTGGTGTATCTCGAGCATAAGGGAAAATCATTGAGGGTAGTTAGGCAAAGAAAATGAGAAAATTCCATTCGCAGCCTGAGTAAATAAGATGAATGCGTGTGAAGTGTGAGGGTCGGCGGTGCGGTGTTTGTTCTGTTCACGAAAACGAGTAAAGGAAACGTACAATTTAGCCAAATAATACTATGGGACAAAATAACGGAATATACTTAATAGAAATAATTGAATAAATAAGTAGAAGAACCTGATAAGTAACATTTTGCGTCATCGGAACAGTCACAAGTTTTTCTTTTAAAATTTAAACAAATCTTGTAACTTACCTTCTCGATCATCTCGCTTGTCTTGTCTAGCTCTACTCGTACATACCATTTACATTTTTTGATATCAAATAGTTTTTCTGGTCCAAGAAACTCAATTTATTTGACGACCTCTGTGGCTCAGTTAGTAAGCACGTTGGTAAGCCGGGGGTCACGGGTTCGATTCCCGCCGACTGAGCAAAAAGTTTTTCAATGTTCCCGGGTCTTGTATTAAATATGTGTATCATACGAGTATAATAAAAACCTTAATTGTGTGTATAGTATAAAAGTATTAAATATATTTCCGTTGTCTGGCACCTAGTAACACAAGTCCTTTGGGTACTTATCACGGGGCCAGACTGACGTGGTGTGAAGCGTCCATGGATATTATATTATAATTTATACAAAAATCCGGCAGTTTTCAAATTGTTAGTTATTCGCTTCTTCCACTAATGTTTTCAATCTATATCTACAATAGTTATCATATCGAATGTATATGAAACAGATATCTCCAGTGATGAACTGAGTCCGGGAATAGTCCCGGTAACAAGCCGTGGCAGAGCTTCAGCACGAATGGGCTATTACCACCGGAAAGATACCTCGGACTTACAGATAATTCGCAGCCTGTTCCTGTCTGTCGTTGGCCCCCTAATTCTCATGAAAATGAGGGAATTAGAAACTCACATTCGCGCAGTCTTTCGCATCAAGCGTTCGTTCTTTAAAAATGTGTGATAACCTTTAGTCGTATGAAGAACGCGCCGTTTCTGTTCTATGCAAAGTAATAGTAACTTTAATAACTTTTAACTTTCACTAATAGTAACTTTGCGATCCTCGCTGCCAGCGGCCGCGACACGCAATAACTGAAATAAAGCGCCACTTAACGATATCAGCTACTAGCTTTTGCCCGCGGCTACTTCCGCGTGAAACTTTATAAATTATCCCTTTCTTATTATATTTTTTAATACTTCTCGGCTCCTACTGGTCATCGCGTGATGTTTAATAATAGCCTATGAACTTTCCCGATAAATAGACTAACCAACACAAAAATAATTTCTACATTCCTGCCAGTAGTTTCTGATATTAGCTGGTTCAAACGAACAAACAAACTCTTCAGCTTTATATTATTAGTATAGATAGATTTCAGTTTACTCCACGCCACTACAAAGCAGCCAGGCCATGGGCGGCCTTGTCTTTAGAAAATGAAACCTATTGCCAATGTCATAGAGTGGCATTTTATTTGATGTTTATAAGTCGTGGCCGTTGGCATCGGAATGTTAACTTTACGAGAAACAGGGCGAATGAATAGACGCGGGATTCCCGCTCCAGTTGCCCGACCCTATTGCCCTGTGACGTGACAAGCGCGGGACAACACACACAACATCAACTCCTAAATATAGACACAGTGAATAAAACCAGCCAAGTGCGAGGTGCACTCGCGCACGAGGGGTTCCGTAATAATCGAGAGCAGATTTTTAAAGATGTTCTGAAAGTTGAACAGTCGAACATATCATTTTAGATTTAGGCGATGTAGAGGTACTACAGCACTACCTAGTTTGAAAAACTATTACAGACAGATAGACAGACAAACAAACAAACAGAAACAAAGCGAAGTCTTAGTAATAGGTTCAGATTCTTACCCTCTGGGTGTGGAACCCTAAAAACATTATAAAGATCAATTTACAAATAAATATTTTTCACCGAAAGCAGTTGGCAGTCTTAGTGTCAGCAGTCGGCACTAGATAATGCGGGACAAATGAGCGTGACGCGTGACAGCCGAGACAGCGTGACACGCGGGACAGCGTGACACCCGGCGGCGACACGCGGCCAATATAAATTCCTGTCTGACGTGACGCGGGTCGCAGTCGCGGAGCTCAACTATATCAAAACAATAATACAAATATACAAGTTTATTTTACGAAGTTTTTAATACTTGTTGGGGTCCTGTACCCAAAGGGTAAAAACGGGACCCTGTTACTAAGACTTCGATGTCTATCCGTCTGTCTGTCTCAAGACTGTATCTCAAGAAAGGTTTTTTTATATACATATGTAGGTATTTTTAGTTATATCGCGTAGCTTAGAGTGAAATTCTCTGACGTCCCTTAGCTAACAACACCGCTCAAGTCGAAAATTTTGGTTTTTACATTTGCTCATTGCGCGTCGATCACATTTCAGAATTTTCAGAAAGTCCTAAGCCGTAATTCAAAAAGATGTGACAGCGCTCGAGTCGGTTGGCTTCGCAATACCGCAAAGTTTTTTTCGTCTCCTGTATAGTTGGTAAAAATGACTTAATCGGTGTTGAAAGGTAAGTAAAGTAAAGATAAGCTAAGGGACGTTGAGGCTCTCAATACCCTCAAAATAACAAAGTATGTTTATAGTCGAAGTTTCCAAGGAATATCATTTTACGTAGAAATTCTTGCATCTGAAATATACCAACTGGCATATAGCAGCACCCACACTTCAATATTGTAATTCACTCAAGTTTTACAGCTTAAAGTTCACTCCTAGTTCACCATTAAAAACCGATCAAGTGCAAGTTGGAAAGCCCACGAAGGGTTCCTTACCAGTAGAGTACCGCGGGACTCTAAGCATATATCCGTAACAAATTTCAACCAAGCCGGTTTAGCGGTTTGGTTGTGAAGAGGTAACAGACAGACACACTTTGCGTTTATAATATTAAGTATGGAAATGTGGATTTCACTGAATCATACTTAGGCTAGTATTAACTTGAAAATGTGCAAAGATATTATAAGCGATTAGCTGTTGCCCGCGAAATCGGTTCATGCGTTCTGGAGTTAAATGATCAGAAATGAAAACCCGAATTATTTTTATATAATAGATATTGTTATTCTATTATATTCTAATGATACGTGTTATACGCAGCCGAGTATTGTTGTCGACGTGTGAGGTCGTGCGGCGCGTCTGGGGAATTAGCTCTCCAGCGCTAGCCGACATGAATATTCAGGATCCAGCGAAAGGACCCAGGAGTCTGCTAAGTACACTAAGGACAGGTAGATCGCGACCGCCCGATATAGTGGGAATAATATAACCAGTCAAAAGACAAAAACTCCACCATCAGGCAGGATGGCAGCTCTACAAAGTATAATGGGAGATATTGACACAGAGCCAGTTGACAGACATACGTAAAATCTGTCGGCTGGGTTTGACATAACCCGACCAACTTAGACCCGCAATCTGAATCTCTTTCAACTACCCTGATCGTACACGAGGAATATAATAAAAAAATGTTTGGATTCGCACATGACATGATATTGGAGTTTAATATCCGGGATAGAGGAGGTCAGTTTTTCAAGTCAGGATAGCAAGCTAGTGTCAGTAAGATGTCCAGCTAGTATTACTAGTTTCTTGTAGACAAAACTAAGTTTATTTCTAAGCTCGTAATCTTAGTGAATCCCTTGACAAGCCAGTTTCAGCAATTCAAGACAACTAGCCTACGGTCTTGGCTTGAAAAACTGGTCATGTGTATCCCGGGTATTAGTGATCTCTTTTTAAACCTTTTACATCCTTGCGCGGTAGACAATTCCAATATATTTGTCGCCGGCATCGACTTATTACATTCTGATTGACTCTACCGTACGCAAAATGTTATTGGTCTGTTTGAATGTAAAAAAAAATATATTTTGTGGTGAATGGAGAAAGTTCTCTATATATTAGGCTAAACCTAAAACTCAATGATGGATAAAACATCCATTCGTTCTGCATTACGTTTTAAATAGTCATAGTACATGAAAATCATGTAAATCGTCCAAATAGGATCTCAATTCCTGGCGTAACAAGAGATAACATTTGTCATAATGTGACGGGGAATGAATAGGATCGAGATCAAAATCAGGCAGGAAGTTAATTTCCTCCTGGAGATTTACTCCTACTTCATACTCAACAGAAATGTGGGAGAATTACATACCTACATACATTATATATATATAAATAAGTTACAAAAGATTGTAATATTTACATTGACTTATAATTACTTAAGTATAAAAAACAATTATTGTCTATTAAATTAGTTTTAAGACATATCATTGTTATTTTCCATCTTTTAGGTAAAAAATTTAGTTAGTTAGTACTAACTCGCCGGGTTAGTTCCCGAACCGGTGGTAGGCACCGTAGTCTCGAAGTTCAGAAAGTGTACAAAAATGTAAGTGTTTGATTTGAATGATGTAATTTGTATATTATACTTCACCACAGATATTGACACACCATTTAAAGATATATAACCCTTAAACTAACTAGCAAAGTACGGCTGTAAGCATACAGGAGTGATCCAGTACGTCAAACCTATAAACTTTGAACACTTCTTACTCTATCATGCTATTAATTTTAGCCTACGGCTTTACGTGGAATTCACAAAACTCTTAAGAAGCCTGCAAACACGATATTTTTCATAGACCAAAAGTAGTCTAGTTACGCTCCATCCTTTCAATTAAGTCTATACAAAACATCAAGTCGGTTGGTTGCTTCGTTAGGACAAATAAACTACTAAAGCAAATCACTTCGCATTTAAAACATTCTTGGCATGCGAATATCCATTCTCCTCAACAACTTGACACCTTCAGCCCCAGTTGACAGTTGACAGTTGACACGTCTACACTTGAACTCAACTCCACTATACACTTCATTATGTTGCAGGGTGTCGTGGTAATCTGATTGCTGTGTATGGAACCACCGCTTTAACTGCCGTTTCAAGTTTTAATAACGTTTCTACTTTTTCTATATGTCCTGGTTTTTTAGTGTTCCGCGCCCAAAGGGTAAACACGACCCTATTACTAAGATTTGGATGTCTATTGCCACAATAACAACAAATACAAAAAATAAAAATAAATTAAATATTTAAGAATGGCTCTCATACATTATACAACAAACGTGTTTTTGTTTAAGTTGCTTCTTCTTGTTACTATGTAGATGGCGCTGCAGTACGTCTACATCGCGTTATCGTTTGGTAGGAAGTGTAAAACTAAATCTGTTTGACTTTCAAACACTCGTTTCTCAAGTTTTTACTATTTACTGGTACAGAACCCTTCGTACGTGAGTATAACTCGCAATTGTGTTCTAAAAAACTGTAATTTGAAAATCTTTTGAAACTTTAATTGTTGTTGGGACTAAAAATATATACATATAGGTTGTCCGGGGGACACCATCCATTACATAGTATATTAATCTTTAAGTTTAATCGACTTTTTTTCTCTTGAAAATTGCTAAGTTAATTTAGCGGGAAGCAAACAAATAAACGTTTGGTGTGTGTGGTGTAGCACAGCTGTGCGGAGTGCCGGTTTCCGACCGACGCCAGATCACGTACCAATACTAAAATCCACAATATTAGATACTATTATATAACAAACACGAAGCCTTATCTGGTCAATGTTTTGGTAAAACTACGGGCTCGTATTAAGTATGAAAAAAGTGCGTCGTAGCTAAATATTACATGGTAATTGAAAGCCTGTTTTTAACGTAGTGAAATGTTGTGACGCATTCTGCAAGGGATGAGGACTCTCATTTCGGATATGTGGAGCTCACTACGGCTGGCTACAGCCCTACCCACTAAGACCCAGCGATGTCCTCGACATGCTGGACTGAGTACAAAACTTGAAAGCCTAGAACATGGATAAAAATTAATTATTAGGTACATCTAACAGTGGATATGATTATTATATTGTAGCTCATGACGCACGACGTCCTTACGTATTGTAGATGTAGCTTCGAGCTGAACGTAGTGCTACGTACAGTACGTAGTTGTGGACGTAGCTACGAGCTGAACGTAGTGCTACGTACAGTACGTAGTTGTGGACGTAGCTACGAGCTGAACGTAGTTCTACGTACAGTACGTATTTGTGGACGTAGCTACGAGCTATACCGTAGTGCTACGCACACACACACAATACGTGATTCTACGCATTTTCGTGGCAACGCAAGGTAGCTACAGTCTGTATAGTTTATAGAGCTCAATGTATTGGCACTTTGGTAGTACTACATACTGTGGTTCTACGCGCTGTATTCTAACACAATGGATGCAGCGGTACGGCAGATATAAAATACTAGCTTTTGGTCGCGCTTTGCTGGCGTGGAATTTAAAATCGCGTAAAAATACAAATATTCTCTACATAAGATGGAGGAACTTTTTATTTTCCCCGGACCAAATGTAGATGTTACTCTCAATACTTCAGTCCTTTGTGTGTGTCTATGCCAACAACCAAGTCGAATGTGTGTTTTTCGTTAAATAGTTTATTTGTTTGCCCTTCCTTCCTTTTCTCATTCATCATATTAGCATGGAAGTACAGACGAATCGATTCTCTAGCACTTCGAGAAAAATTGTCGATAAATAAATTAGCGAGTCGTTATAATGTTTTTGAAGTCCTCGACGTCGGTACCGCTAACCCCACTAACCCAGATCGTCGGCCCTCGATGTCTATAGTGGCTACTTACGCTGGCTTGTATTGGACTTGTTCGAGTTTTGTTTCACTTTATAAATCCTGTTTATTTCGTTTTATTGCGAGTCGAAATTTTACGACCGGAATAATTTTGCTTCGCTTCATATTGATGTTACAACTTTGGACGATGTTTTAAGTTATGAAAAACTAAGCTGCAGCTCCGTTGCGCAATAATCCATTTATCGCGCTATGCTCCTCCCTGGTACGGCTAACTTAAAGTATATGTACAATCAGGGAAGCCAAAGCAGAGCCAGATTGCGGATCTAAGTAAATTGGTCGCGTTATGTAAATCCCAGCCTACAGATCATGACTTAAGCCGAAAACGAACTATCGGTCGCGACTTACGGACGCGGCTGACAGCCAGATTATGTATCTAAACTATTAGACGTAAGTCGTGGACGTTTTTGTAGGGACTGTCTGCCGCGTCCGTAAGTCGCGTCTGTTACTTTGTTTTCAACTTAACATGGAATTGACGAATGACGTAGGTTCCACTGGCTCTGTTTAAATTTTGACATTATAGCAAAATCATTTCAGCAGTGACAGACAGACACATTTTAGTATTTTAAGTATATATATCTCATATTAATACTACATTCTTTAAATTCATACTAATTCCAAGAATGAATTTATTTTCATGAAAATGTTTCAAGTGAAATAGAAGTTTGGCGTTAATAGTTAACTCCTTGCATAGTTGCGGGGCGCGGTTACCGTACATCGCTTCTCACTCGGTGAGGCGCTTTTAAACCTCGGCTCAGTTAGAGGATGCAGCTAGTTAACTACAACTATCACACAAAGGAATTTATTGTCTTCACCATTTTGTCTTGATGAGAAAACAAAAGTTTAAAGTTGAGAAAAAATATTGTATTTCAGTCGCTTTTTACCTGACTGAAAAGAAGACTTTTACGTGTATCTATAAATATATTAAACTTGTTATTTTAGTTTCAAGGTTGAAAAAATTAATAAAATGGTTTTATGCAGTCGGAGTTTTGGACATTTTAGTATTTTGGTCTATCAGGCCTTTGAGACCGGAAATTTACTGGAGTTTATATAGGCCAGCGTCCCAAAGACACGAGGTTGCCCATTCAAATCATTATTTCGCTCTCGCTTATATTTACTATTTCAAAAAAATGCCGTGGAAGAGCCATGCTTTGGCACGAATGGGCCCGCTCGACCGGAGTGATAGCACGGCCTCACAGAAAACCAGCGTGAAATGGCGTTGTGCCGTGTTCCGTGAGTGAGTTTTCCGGTGGCCCAACTTCCTTAATCCCTTATCCCCATTCCCATTCCTTATTCCCTTATAATGGCCAAAAACGCACTTGCTTCGGATTTCGCGAGTGTCAATGGGTGACATCAGTTGCTTTCCATCAGGTAACCCGTCTGCTCGCTTGCAATATATAATATTTTTTTTTTTTTTTTTAGCGCTGTCGCTTTTACAATAAACTCGTTGGGGCACATCCACAAATGCGCAATAATCCTGCATCGCGCTATCGAAGATTACTCAATCCGACACTACATTATACACGACAGTTGAAATATATCACATGTGGGCTACGGCCTCGTCAGGCGTAACATCTCGCCGGAGGTCGGAAGATCTTCCTTTGGGGCTGCCACACTCATTCCCACAAACGCTTCATAAAGGACACTAACAAACCTTAAGTATTATTACTGTGCTACTGACATTCACTAATAATAATATATTTATTTGCATAAAAAAGGTGTTACAGTGAAATTAATGGATCCAACATTCTGCCCTGTGAGAGCGTGCAAAGTTTTTGTTAGTGCTTTACAATATTGTCAGCAGCGACACTACATTACATGTCATGAAATATTTAAGCTTTTTTTCCATATTTTGATAAAAATTCTAACGCACAGTGAGTGAAATTTTCTAAAATACATCAATATTAATATAATGTCAAAAAATATACAAACATAATAATGTCAATTAATATAAAATCATTTTAAAAAACAAATTTAAACACATTAATTATTTAAAAATTCCTTTACGTCATAATAAGATTTATTTATTAGCGTTTTTTCCAATCTCTTATAGCGTGTTTCTCAGACAAGTTTTTTATGCTATCTGGTATTCTATTATAAATTTTTCACACATTGTATAAGCATAATTTAAAAATAGGATTGTTTTTGGTTTCTTATCAATGATCAGTATATTCGAAATTGTAAAATATTTAGTTGGATGCGTATCAATCAGGTGTAGGTTTCATTCACTTTACGCCACTACTGAGCAGTGACGAAATGGGCGCTAGACCTGTGTCCGTAGAAAATGAAACCTATCGCCCTAGATCATAAAGTAGCATTTTAAGGGTCCGACATAATCTCGTTTACAGTAACGGCGAGCGGTGGACACACAGTTCTACTACACAGTTCTCTCTACCAACACACTCATACCCGCTAGTATAGTATTGACGGGTACATTGGGTCGTGACAGATGGTGGCGGTGTCGGTGGCACGTTATTGCGTTTTAGCAATTCTAGTAGCTCGCTAGTCGCGACTGACGTACCGCGACTACCGACCAGGCCACAATACCATTGATACATACAGTAGATCATCTTATTAGAGCACAAAAACATGAACACATGTGCTTCATATCAGGAAAATAAAATAGAAGTTTTAATTCATTAATTTTTTTAACAATATCTTTTTTTTACTTTCTTTGTAAAAAAAGGCCTGCTTGAGAGTTTCTTGAGTCGGTTGTTCTCACCGGATTAGTTCCCGAACCGGTGGTAGGCATCGTAGTTTTGAGCTTCAAAAAATTTGTTACTAATTTTGAATAAATAATTTCATTCCATTTCCGAGAACTGGGGACCTAAAATGGTCGTAATAGCAATATTTCAAAGGAATTGCTCTACAATTCGTTTTAGTACATTTTGTTCAAAAATCTAATTATTTTGATAAAATAGTTACTTTAAAATCAATTTAAATTGATTGTGAAATCACTGTTTTGCAAAATGAGTAGTTATTTACAAAAAAATTGACAAAATGAATTGCTGTTATATTGCAAAGTGACCTTTTTAGGGTGGCAGGTATCTAATTTTTGGAAGGTATTAGAGATAAGCTTAAACCTTATCATGCACGTCTCCTATAGATTCACTATACTGCAGACCTGACTGGTTAATATGGTTATTTTATTAGTTGTTTGTTCGATTGAATCTGTTGTGCGTGTCTTTTCATAACAAAGACAAAAAATCGGAGAAGAAAAGAAAGCTATATAATAAAAGCGTGACAAAGTGAATTTTTAAAGTGTATATTTTTTTATCTATGGACGCTTAACACCACGTCAATCTGGCCGCGTACGAAGTACCCGAAAGACTTGTGTTACGGGTACCAGACAACGGAAATTTGTATGTATGTTAATTTGTATGTATGTTAGTCTTTAAAGTATACTTATATTGTATGGGTTTAAATGGCAAGAAAAATAAAAACTAATAATAAATATTGCATAGTCGTGAGATGTTGCATTTAGGCACGAAGTGAGACTCCTGTAAACATTTATATTGTACCAGTATATCGTAGGGACCTCAGTTACAGAGCGCCGGCAACTTCAGTATTCACACTTTGACATTACTCCAGGTTATTTCAGCTTCTTTGAATCGTTAGAATATCGTCTTTTGATGCGATCCAGCGAATTGAATAGTAAATTTTAGTGAGAGCGCAAGCTACAAGTCCATATCCACGATTTATGCTTCCATACTTCCATACTAATATTATAAATTCGAAAGTGTGTCAGTCTGTCTGTTCATGTCTTGCTCAAACCGCTCAAACGTTTTTATATCGAGGAAGTACATAGGAAACTTTTATATCGGAAGAAGGTACGGGATAACCGAATTTAGGCGCAACGGAGTTTTTTAAACGCCTGAATTCTATCATAATAACGATTCATTATAAGTTATAACGCTTATATAATTATGATGATGTTGACTTATAAATTCAAACTAGGATTTTTATTTGTCTTTATAACTCGAAAGAGGGATTTGAAATATCTTATATTTTCTAGAATAAAAAAGTAAGTATATTTAAATCATACTTTACACATAAATTTTTCCTTTATGGTCGATTTACACTTAATTTAGTTGAGTTGCGAGGTAACTTGCACGATCGGCGAGTTTAGTTATTTTTGACGCCTTAACGGTAAAATCGAGTTAAGTTGTAAGTAATTTATGTTGGCTTAAATTGAACGCGATTCTATTTTTTGGCGAGTTAAATGCGAAGTGCTACCTCGCGTCTCCCGCACCCCGCCAACTTAACTCACTAGCGTGTAGACGTTTGAGTTTAGTACAGTTCATATTATAAT
>JAOTAV010067894.1:0-13894 GCA_026546445.1 Cyclargus thomasi | reverse complement strand
CAAATCTGTTCTGCCGTTCTTGAGTTATAAGTGGTGTAACTAACACGACTTTCTTTTATATATATAATAGATATCAGACGAAAGTTAAATTTAAGTGGTTTGAGGGTCTATAAAAGAAGGGCCCTACACGTTTGTCTAATACAGTTAATATGGCTAAGGTTACCTTTTGGTTAATGGTTACAACACAATTATACATTTCGAATCAGCGACGTTCAAACATAAATTGTTTTCTGGTCGTATCTTTTAACCTAGTTCCCCTGAAATGATATTCTTTCGTCTTATCTAAATCTACTTTGTTGGCAGCATTAGGTGTCGTTATTCCTAAGTAATATTACGTAAAGTTTATTTTTCTCTTCTTTTGTTGTTTTAGGCCTTAGTAGAGCTAAGAATCGACTTATTTTTGGCATAGACTTAGTTGAAAGGATAGACATTTAGGCTCATTGATCAATATGTCTATATATAATAATAGGGGAGCCCAAGAGGGAAATTTGTGATTTACTCAGCGCGTCAGATTAAGTTAGTGTGGGCTTTCTACACGTCTCTGGCTATCATCATATAAAAATCAGTTTTCTAAGTTAGTAGGTTAGAAAAAAAGTTATTTTAAGTATTGAAACTTATCGGAATTGTCATATTAAGATAGGAAGTGTTAAAAATAAAACAAAGAACACTTTCACATAAAGCACTGACGATTCAAAGGTAAGGCAAACCTGTAATAACATAGAACAGCAAAAACTAATTTTTTCATAACCAAGCTTCCCAGATATTTTCTGTCATTTTCAACTAAATGCTTTTTTTGGCCTAGCAGTCTAAAATCACGTAATAAATGTACAATTAAAAATTCAAAGCATTTACTTTCTTATAACCTTAAAATCGCTGTAGCGTCTTGTCTTACAAATCTATTTATTTATCTTACAATTTTACCAAATCTACAAAACGTATTAGGTTTCCGCGACGCTCGAGTTACTCCAAAAATGGCACTCTCACCTCCCCGGCTATATATCAATGCAAAGGCTACTTAAATTTGTCTTGAAAAAAAACAATCATCATACCAAAACATTCGTATTTAACACGACGTTTCAAGTCATAAATGTTTCTCGACCAAAATAAGTTTGCAACTCTCATGGCGCTTTCCGCCGAGCTGCACACCTAACTTGGCCGAGTTATTGTATAAATATTCATGTACTCAGCGGTCAGAATTTGGCACGTAGCGTGCGGCGTATTACCAGGTCAATGTTACACCACGCTCGCGTTATTGTTGCCAAACCGAGCTCGTAAAGTCTCCACGTAGAGATAGTACAACTATCGCATCCGGTCATCACTCATCATCATCATCGACGATTTCAAATTTTGACGCAAAAAACTCGACCAAATTAACGGATTTTTTTTATTTGGGTTATGTTTTTTTGTGACTAAGTTTTTTTTAAAGCGTTAGCGTAGCGTAAAGTTTAATCGGAATAAAAAGTATCTTATAATATAATTCAGCTCCATTCAGGAGTTTACGCATGAATACGTCCTATCGTTGGTTAATTCATAGCGGGGGTTAAAAGTAAGTTAATGCCTTTTGTCACTGTTTTGACTATAGAACTACACAAATACTTGATAACTCAATTTTCATGAATGAAATGATAAAATCAAATTTGCGTTATAACGCGTGATCTACACTTATAACTTATAAGTTTTAATTACGGCTTTGTCCTTATTTGGTTCTCGAAACAACGGTGTAATATTATCATTGAGTAGCACTAGTTGACCGTGTCTATTGGTGTGTGAAGGCCGGAGGTAACTAGAATAAGGGTAAGAGGGGACTTAAAAAGGTCACTTTGCAGTATTGCTAAGATCAATTCATACAAACTATTCGATTTTTTAACAAAATGTGCTTTAATAAATCGCAGAGCAATTCCTTCGCAATATTGCTATTACGACCATTTTAGGCCTCTTGGTCAGATTAAAAGATTCAGTATTAGAGAGTGGAAGAAGTGAACCATCTACTCGACCACTTTTAAAATGCAGCCTTTATTAACACTTTATTTATTTTATTTATTAAAATATGTAAGATAAAAGCATATTTTAAAATAAAATAAATTATAACTGGAAGAAATTGAAGGCCTTAACATCTAGGCGTCTTTCGTAAAAAGGGGTAAAAAGTTTTCCGCTTGCGTATTAAGAGCTCGCGTAATAAAAGCAAAATTGACTGTTGCATAATTCTGTTTTATATTTCATAATAAGCTACGATCATTTCATTTTTTAAACGTAGATACTACATTATATATGTGAGCTTCTGTAGTAGAGCAAACACGATAGCTCTAATTTTCACGCATATTTCGTTTCGCAAAACGGCGCATTCGACGAACTCAGTATTTTAACACACGAAACAAAATTCTGATACCGAGTTCGTGTAGAAGCGGTTTTTTTTAATTTTGTATATTTATCGAGGTATTACGAAAAAACTGTTTTGACGGCGATTCCGCGTCGTTCTGCTTCACCTGGCATATGACTGACGGTCGTAAGTGTGAAGAAAGACAATGTTTTAATTTTTGCTTTATTCGCCTCCTTGATATATAGATATGCTCGGACATGTTTGTGTGTGCGTGCGTAAGATATAGTGACGCGGTTAAGCCTTTATCATAATATAAAAAACACAGTCAAAAGAAAACTTTGTCAATAGCAAGTATTACTAGTTATTGTATTACGTACGTATACATAATTTAAGCCCGGTCGGTTGATTATAAAAAAAGTATATCCCACGCACACAAAGGAAGGCCTCACAACGTCACACGCTAATGCAGCTAATTGCTGGACCTCATTTGATGTAACTCTACTAATTGTACATCGTGAAAGCTACACATGCACTCCAGTCAGACCCGTTATGTCTTATCTAATTGAATTTCCTCGATGTATCTTAGTCATTCTTAGTCATAGATATACCCACGTCATACATGTAAAGTCCACATGATTGCCTCTAGCTTTTTCTCATTGAGAATTGTCATCTAAAGTAATTTGTTGAATCAACCAATTGATATGTCCTCATTCCTGTCCATGAATGGCTCGTATGGTCTCGTAATATGATAGACGACCGTAGACGGATTTGATGCTGCCCGAGCATGATATAACCCTTTAACTTATATTGTTGTTTACTTTTCCTGTGGGAGAAAATTACTTTATGCAAAACAACCTCTTGTATCTCAAACGCATTACCGTGTCCGTGCTGTCTTGGGTACTGCTTTCATCTCGGGCAGAGAACGAAAATTACTTATAACCATATAATATGCACGTTGGCCGTGGCTACACAGACTTAGAACTGTATTATTAATGATTTCAATTTAAGTTACATATATTTAAATGTGACACTTAAAAAAGTTACTATAAATTTTGAATCTTCTCTGACTCCAGGCGTGCCGGGGTACGTGATGGACGGCGTGACGGTGGTGGGTGAGCGCGAGGCGGCGCCGGCGGGATACAGCGTGGCGGGTCGCGCGGGCAAGCGGCGGCTGTGCACGCGCGTCTCCCGACACCCGCCGCCCGCCGCGCCCGTCACCGACGTCATCGTGTGCTCGCGCATGCGCACCGCGCCCGAGGGTTTCCACCTCGCCGGGTATGTGAGAGACTATAGCTTTTACCCACGTCTTCGTTAGCGTGGACTTTGAAAATTCATGTGACTGCACAGCAGATAGACGGACTGAAAAAATGTAGTAACCTTTATTAATCCAGGATGTCTATGCTAACTCAATGCTAAATTTTATCAAAATCGCTCCAGCTGTTTAAGCGTCAAGAAGTAACAAACTACACACTAACTCAAATATTCACAAACTTTCGTGTTTATGATATTAGTAAGTTTACGGCCATACGTTATTTTCTAGAATTTCTGATCTAAAAATCGGACGCTCCGGTGGAACGCACTTTTCGCATGTTTTATCGTAGACCCCGCATACTCTCATTTTTTTTTCAATTTATATATAATTTTAATATCAAAATTACCCTTTTTTTAATATGTATATCACGTGATCCGAAACGCTCTCCGCCATAACGAGTAACGTCACCAATCGCAAAACAAACGAAGGTGATTTAAAATATACATATTATAGCTATAACCTCTACCACACTAAGCTTTTTCGTATTTTCCAAGTGTCAGCTGCATATATATAATTCCAGGGAGATAAACGGTAAGATGGTGTGCTACAAGGTGAGCGGCGGGAGCGCGGACGCGTCGCCGACGCACCAGCCCGCCGACTACGAGAACGTCGTGTCACATCTCACGCCTGACGCCAATAGGAGGTGAGGAACACATTTTTGTGTTGGTAATACGACTGATACAGCTACACAGGGTGTATGTGTCAGAATACAGAAAGTAGTAGCGCTGAAAGAGTATTCCCAGCAACATAATTTTGCCTTTATAAATCACAAAAAAAGTTACCTCTATACAGGGGACTCTGTTCTTTCAAGTTATTCTTTAACTATTGATTTGAAACTAGTTTGACTATAATATATAACAGGAAAATCTGTTAAGATCTCAAGTTTTTCTAAACGCAAAATCGATCTAAACCTCCAATTTTGTCTAAACATAATTTTTTTGTAATACAATGATGTATGCTCTATAGCTAAATTGTCTGCTCGTGTATAAAGGTTTCTCGGAATGTAGTTCATAATTCACAACTCATAGTTACACGCGAGGCGAAACATCCAGTACCACTTTGTGTTTCAGTTGCATCTCTGTACAGATGTTCAAGCGGCTGAAACTGCGCTGGGCGGGCTCGGGGTACTGTTTAGTGTTTATATTACTCTCACGCGTGTGGATTTGTTGACATTTACCAGTTATAAACGAATTTACTTGCTTGGAAGTTTGCTTTTGAATCTGCGCGAAATGTGATTCACCTTATCTTGATTTATCCTTGACTCATGATATTTTTGAAGAAGTCACTATTTATTAAAATGTTTTTATACGGTTGAGGCAAATCGTAACCTATTTGTTTTAAGTTTGTAATAAATTATTTTTTGCTTGGCATGCGTGTGTCTAAAAAAATTTGGATTTCATAAGAAATTAAACAATTAATGGCAAACCCATTTAATCCATGTGTTATTTTAAATTTTTGTCACTAACTAAATTTTAAACAGCTGTTATGGAAAACACGTGGAGAAAATATTATGTTGTATATATTACAATAAAAAGTAATAAGAAATTAAAAAATGTAACTTAAAAAAAATAAGTATTTTCTATGCTTTGCCGAAAGTAATCTCTTGAATTTTAAGTAATCAATTTGTATTTGTCGTTTTTTCTTTATTTCATTAGTTTTAAGAATATTCATTTTAACAACTTGTATATTTCGTATTCTCAGACTGCGCGCCGTGCCCGAGCGTCCGCCGAAGCTGTCGCCGTTGGTCAACGACCTCAACAACTTAAACCTCAAGTCGCCGTCTGCGTACCCGAAGATCGAGGACTTCGGGACGGACCACGACTACGAGGCGCTGAGTCCGTCGTACGTGAAGCCCGTGCGGCCCGCGCCGCGTCCGCCAAGCGGCGTGCAGGCGGCGACGCGGCCCCCCAACGGCCCGCAACTGTCGCCCGCACCGCGGCCCCCGCACGGCCCTCAGGTAAACATTATGTTATATAAATACTAATAGATCAGCGCGTTGTCCTGCCGGTCCTGATTTGAGAATCTAAAATTCTAAACCACTATCAATCCCCTTAAATATCTACGAAAAAATCATCAAAATCGGTCCAGTCCAGTTCCAGTATGGAAGGAGTTTACAAATTAGCCCTTCAAGACAAAGTCTGTTGAGTAGAAAATAATAATACATTTATAACAATGTACTTAGGGTGTGCGTAATTTTCCGTTTTCCCGGTCAGGTGTCCCCCGCGCCGCGCGTCCCTCACGGTTCTCCGCTGTCGCCGGCGGCAGTGGCTCGCAAGAAGGCTCCCGCGCCGCTGCCCAAGGCGTCCAACTACCAGACGCTGGGCGGGTACAACGGGCTCGAGGGTGTGCCCTTCGTGCTCAACCCCAAGTTGCGAGGCCTGCCCGATGTCACGTTGGTAAGTTTGTCTATAGTGTTTCTATAGTTATTTCGGACAATATCGCCTATGTTGACCGAAATCACTATTGTAGCGGTCATTAACCCTGTGTCGAATCATTTTCTACACAAACCGCAATTGACTAAATTTATTTTTTTAACAACAACGTTTATAACGTTAATGAGCTTAACTGTCTAGGTTTAGCCAAAACTCAGGTGTGTAAATCAGGTGATGTCATATAGTCAGAGGCACATGTCACGCTGGGTGTATGTGTCGTTATTTTTCGTCTCCGCCTTGTTCTATGTTGCAAAAATAAGAAACTTTATTGTTAGAATGTTTACTAAGTAACAAAGGTAATAAGTAATACGTACAGGCATTTTGTCACAGATAGAAATTTTCATTTTTATATTCGGCTCTGAGTAATTTATATAAACAAATTATTTTATTTTATCTTACAAATCTTAGTACTTTGCTGTTAGAAATAGTAAGAAAATATGTTAATATTATAATTTATATTTCCAGGCTCAGATACCGGTGATAAAGCAGCGGACGCGCTTTGATTTGGACCGCGATTACAGCTACAATTTTAACTTGGAGAGGCAGACGTGATGCGCCCGCGCTGCGTCACACGGACCATAGACTATAGACGGTCCGCCCTGCCCATAGGCTATACAAGTCCGCTGTGGCCATAGACAATAGAGTACGTAAGTCACTGCACCGATTCTAAAGATGAGACCGCAATAGTCTTTGTATGAAATTGTATCTGTAAGCAGCACTACGTGGTAGCGACACAAAACGCCAGTTATATGTGACGATCTCTGTAGCTCAGTTGGTAAGCTCATTGGTAGCTTAAGCTGGGGGCCGCGGATTCGAATCCCGCTGACCGGACCAAAAGTTTTCCAATGTTCCTGGGTCTTGGATGTGTATTAAATATGTGTATTATAATGTAATAAAAATCTTAAATTTGTGTATAGTATAAAAGTATTAAATATATTTCCATTATGTGGTACCTGTAACACAAGTCCTTCAGGTACTTACCACGGGACTAGATTGACGTGGTGGGAAGCGCCCATAGATATTGTTATATGAAACATGAAATGTCGCATAGCTGCGTAGTGCCGCTCAGTGCGGTCTCACCTTAAATGTTAATTGACAGGCACTGTGTGCACCGCGTGTTTGGAAATTTTGACTTCCATATTGAATTTTCTCGATTATGTCCTTCCAGTGGTAGTTTTGGGATTTAGTTACCTTATATCATGTAATTATTTGACAAATACTTCCGTAGACTGAAAAGTTTGTTCAGCTGTCTATAGTACGCTAAATAGAGTTATTCTAGAAGTGATACCAAAAGGTATATGAATCACGGTAGTCACAATGGAAAGACTGAGAAAGGAAATGGTGGATCAAGAAATATCTAGAAATGGAATCTTATAAAAAGCACAGGGTTTGATGTAATGTAATGTGTTATAGGTTTTTACCTTTTTTTCTTACAATAGTATTGATTATTCAAGATGTGCTTCTAGGCTCTTGCCAAATGAAATTACCTATTTGTGTAATATGTAATGATTTTTTCTAGAACTTTTTACTATTCTTTGACATCAATATACATGATTTATATTTAATTTTTATGTTACAGTAACCTCTTGTGCCAATTGTAGTACAAAATGAAAGGAATAATTTTTAACTAGTCTGTAATTTTTGCTAATTTTTTATATTTTAGCGATTATTGGTGCACCTAATTTGTGCATAATATTAGAATCAATAGAAATGGTATATTATTACTAATAGGTATTTTAATTTTTTTCTTAATTTTTTTTTCACAAATTGTTAATGTAAAAGCTATTATTTAAATTTAAAAAAATATATAATCAAATTAATTAAGAGGTGAATAAACCTTATATCAAATGAGTAAGAGTTATGATTGTATCTTATCTGTGGAAAGTTAAGATCTGAAATGTTTAATGTAAGCGTTATTACCACATGATAATTATTGAATGTTGTGACGCACAACGAGCATGGTCACATGGCGTCCGGCGGCTTACAACTTGTATGTATACCTTTTTACAGACGGTCATTTGATATTTCAAAATTATTACGTTTCTGTCTGTATTTTGTCCGCCGTATGTTGGATACCTCTTTCCTGTCGGTCACCGATTGTAAAAATCTGACGTGGTTAGGCACCAAACATCTTGATAATTTTCTCAAAAATGTATGTGTAAGGTTGTGAGCCTTTATTTGGGTCAATTTTGTACATATCTGTTCATTTTTTTATGTATTACAATTATTATTGCCAAAATTTTTGAGTACCTTTTTCGTAGTTAAAGTTAAGTACGTCGTGTATGACTTATATTCATTATTATGACATTTATTTAGATGTATTGAATGATAGGTACAGACTGATATAAATAATAATCCTACTACTTGGCACATTATAAGCACTGTAAATATGTTTGTAAAACAATTATACTGAAATTAGTTCGCATTATTTAAAATGGCCAAAAGTGCGTGTTAGCATGTTATAGCGAAAAAAAGAATATTTGTATTATTAACTGACATATTACAATTGAGCATAGTTTGTATGTACACTCGCATCGATTTGAAAGACTTAATAATAATAATTATGTGATACTTTCTATAAAAGTCAAAGAATTATTGATTTTATTACTTTTAAATACAATTATCGCATGAATATAGAGCAATATAGCAAAATAATGTTTCTGTCACAAATCTATGCTTCGTCTCTCCATAACTTTATTGTAAATAATGTTTTGTTTGTATTGCATTAAGATTATTTAAATACGCTTTTTAAAATAGAAAATGTATCTCATATCTTTAGATTAATTGAAATAAATAATAAATTATTCAAACCTTTAGTTTCAGTACCCTTGTAACAAGAACATTTTAGTGTGCAAAAGCCGAATTAATAAAAAATAATTTAACAAGAACATTGTTTATTACAAAGTATTAAACTTTAATTTTTCACTTATTACAAGAAAACAATTATATAAGTACTACTGACAAAATAATATCATTCCTTGTTTTACAATTACAGATTTTAATTTTAGTAAAAATATTTACTTAAATCATTTTAATTTTGAAAAATGTTGGAAAAAAATGTTAATAAAAGCAACTCCCCAGTCTGATATAGAAGTTTGCAGACAATTTTGTGACATAATCCTTAGATTATTAAAATTTATTGTCTTTGCTTGTTCAAGTGTGGTTAATTAACTCTCTGTCAAATTTGAAAACAAACCGCGATTGTCAACAAAAAAGTGACGAAACAACACTTCCCGTTTTGTATGGAAATGTCAAATATTTTTAACAGCGGGTTAATGAACCATACCGCCAATCTTGAGCGAATGCATAAATAAAATGTTAAACTACCATGTATATCTCGTCCAAGCCCAGTTTGCACTTCATATCACGAATTGAATATATCAAACTTTATATAAAACGTGAGGAACAATATTTGTCAGCAATATAACAATAATTTTATAACAACGTTTCAGGCACCCACACCAAATCCTTTGAATAAGTAATTTTCAACTGCGACTATCGCGAGACAATCAATTTGACAAACGCCTGTAAAGTTTACAATTGATTAAATATCAAAGTGTCTTGCTCGTTCATCGTATTTATGTAAGAGACGGCGACATTTAATCAAAAGCGTTTGTAACATTCTTAGGTAAGTTATAATTTAAATCTTAGATTTTGGCATGTTCGTGGCAGAGGGTTGTTTCTTAAATTGATGTAATGACTCGTATAACTTGCAAAGCACAAAACTATTTGTTTAAAACAAACTTGTATCCATTAGTTTTAACATTGAACTTCAAATTGATAATTTCAACAATGACATTAATATAATACAAAATTCCACGAGTCAATATAAATAAAAATAATACCCTCAATTAATGTAGTGTCACTGCGTTCGTGCAGGTAAAGTGTTGCCTGTGTCGTGTTACTGACTTCACTGCGGTGGCGGCGGTTGTTTCATTTGTTTCTGCTGTTCTAGAAGACGCTCCAAGGGTGAGGGGCCCGGCCCGGACCACAGGGACTGTAATGGAAGGTACTCGTCAATACCTTGAAACACAATGCGATTGCGGTACATTATCTTTTATGTGAAAAACTTAAAGTAATTTAAATAAGTGAATCGAAACCTGCAAGATATGATAAATCATGCTTTAAAAGTATTTTATAAACTTAGACTTATTTCAAAACCAAAAATTGTATTGACAATAATTTCAAACGTTATAAATTGATATCTTATTAGTTGCAAGTCTTGTGCAGATGTAATTGTTATACTAAAAATTCATTAAAAAAGAAAAGGCTACACCTAGTTTGGCTCATTACGTATATTATACTGGCAGTGGTGAAATAGGCCATTAATATTAAAAAGAGATGGTGTGTGAACCTGGTGCGGTAGAGGGCGGGACCAGGCGGCGGCGGGCGCGGCGCTGAACAGCGAGTACTCGGCGTTGCCGCGCGCACCGCCCTCCGACAGTCCCATTTGTTTTTGCTGCAAGGATGTAGTAGACAATTTATGTATTAATTACAATTTTTTTTTGTTAAAAGTGTTTTGTAAAAGCTATCTCTAAGAGTTAGCTTTTACAAAACACTTTTAACAAAATTCCGTTTCTTTAATTAGGAATTAAGGAGTTAGAATTTTTTTCAAGTTTTTAAAAAAAATTCACTTCAAAATGTTAGCCACCCCTCGGAAACGGCTATGCCGATTTTCACCATATTTTATATATTCAGTAGGGCTGAGTATTGTTTACTATCTATTAAGTCTTTAACGCCTAAACTACCATGGGCACGAGTCATCAGAAATTACAATGTTTTGGGTAAAACTGATAACAATAAGCCATACACATTTCATGTGCATATTCAGAAGGTCTAAGAATTGCTACTCTCTAGAATGCTTAATAGCGAGTGTAAACAGCGAGTTAAGTATTTGAGAAAGAAAAAGTATAGGTTAAAGATATTTATAGCTCTCACCTCGTTCTCCTCCGGTTTCTTGTACTCGTTGAAGGTCCTCTGCATATTCGCGCCGAAGCCCACATCGAGTTTGGGCTTGTCCGTGCCGAGGAGGGGATAGGTGTTGAACTGCGGGTACATGGCGGCATCATATCCGGCCGGGGGCGCGAACCCGTACCCCGCGGGCGCCGCCAGCCCCCCGCCCAAGTAACTCTCTGTCTTCTGCGCGCTCGCCTGGCTCTGGTTGAAGGTGTTCTGGTAAGGGTTGATGTTCATCTGGTAGTAGTTGGGCACGCTCATCGGCGGGTATGCGGGCGGGGCGAAGTTCTCCGGCCAGGGTCGCGTTTGGGCAGGCCAGGGCTGCTGCGGTGGCTGCGGGGGCGGCTCCTCGGGCTCCGGTTGCCAGTGCCGGTACTGGTTGGCGAAGCGCGGTGGCAGGTCGGCCAGGAAGTTGCGCTTGTCGCCGGACAGCGGGCGGTCGGGGTCGCGGCGCTTCTGCAGCGCGGCGGACCGCACGTCGATCTCCTTGGGGTTGACGACGGGCAAGCGGATGGCACCCGCCCCGCCGGGGCTGTACCCCTGCCCGCCCGAGCTGTACCCCTGCCCTACCGAGCTGAACCCCTGCCCGGGGCCGTAGCCCTGCCCGCCCGGGTTGTACCCTTGCCCGGGGCCGTAGGGTTGCCCGCTGGGGGTGTATGCGGCCTGCACTCCGTAGCTCTTCTGGAAACGCGGCTCGCTCGTGGGCCAGGGTTTCTGGTATGTCTGCGAACTCTGACTAGACTTGTTCTCCTTCTTTTCCTCCTTAAAAAATAATAAAGTTTTTGGCCAACAACTTTTTTATACACACAAAGTATTAGTTAAATGGAAACAGTTAACAGTCGCCTTGAAAGTGAGCACAGCTCGTGTCGCAAAGACCAGACAATAAGTTACCACTATGCAAAAAAACTTTAATTATGCATACTTTCTCTGGCTTTTTAGGCTCATCGGCGTTGACGAGGTGCGGGTAGCCGGCCGACTTGTCCTTGAGCGAGAGAATCCCGCCGGTTTTCCTTCCGATGGGGATGTTCGCGAGGGACTTGATCGGCTTCGGCTGGATCACTTTCGGCTTGTCGTCTTTGACGGTGTCTTGTGATTCCGCCGAGTCCGGCGTCGGTGGGGGAGTTACGAACTTCACCTGTTAACAGTTACTTGCTTAAAATTTGAATAACATAGCTGCCCCGTAACTTCTTCGTTAGGCGTTTATAAACTAAGTAGTAGTGAAATTTTGTATTACAACCGTACATTTTCCCGGGATGAAAAGTATCCTATATATTAACTAGACTTAATTGCTATATAAAAAGATGTTCAAATCCATCTAGTAGTTCCGGAGATTAACGCCTTTTTAACTTTTTTTTGGTCGATTTGTGTTTTCTGCAGTTGTTTCTTTGCAGCCCCCCTGATGGATTATATATTTACTAAAACATACTTAATTACAGCAACAACAGACACGCAAATTTTATTGTTTCATTTTGTTGTATATAAATATAGACATGTTTGAAAAAAAAGTTTAGCAATCTTGCATTATGTAAAATATATTTTTTAAACAAGAAGAGTAGTTGGTCACCTGTTTGTTGGTCTCCTCCTGCTTACGCATGATGGCGGCCATGGCGATGTTGACGCGCGGTCTCCTCGCCTCCTTCTTGTCCTCACTCTTACTACTTTCATCCTCTGGCTCCTAGTTTTAGGAAAAGAAAATTAAATTTATGGTCATTACCTTTACATTAGACACTAACAGAAACTCGCCTAGGAGCGAATATATGTTTTGTTTTGACGGTAATCTTGCGAATTATAAATATATAGAGTCAATGTTTGTTATGATGATTCGCAAAAAAGTAATATTTTTATAAACTAGTATTTTCTTGCGACTTTGCCCGCGTGGAAATAATCTATACCACGTGAGCGTTTAATAGGAATATAAAGTATCCTATATTCTAAGTTAACTAATACCCTACCGGTATACGGGACCCTTTGTACGTGAGTTCAACTCGCACTTGGCCGATTTTCTAGATATTATTATTCCTCTGTGATAATGTAGCAATCTAAGAAGAAGGTGGAAGAATTACTGAAATCGGAAGAGTTCGTTTATTCGTAACATCAATACAAAAAAAATAAATCTTTCCTCTTTATTAATTATGGTGTAAGAAAAGTTTTTTTAAGTTAATACTACATCAGAAGCGTTGTATTTTAGCGATAAAACTTGACTTCCTACTTCACTTATTCATACTCAATAGTTTGTCTATCTGTCTGTCTGTTACCTCTTCAAGCTCAAACCGCTGCACCGATTTTGCTGAAATGTGGTATGGAGTGACGCCCAGGTTAGGAATGACAAATTTTTGACAGAGGGTTAATGACCGCTATCACCTAGATTGGGCGATTGTACACTAGTTTCTTTATAGTACTCAGTAAATGGGTATGTGTTGTTGGAGTAATGTTCATAATTATTATTACTTACAGTCTCCCCTTGTGTGGCGTTGGCGCGCTCCTCCCGGGCGCGTTCTAATGAACCCTGCGGCTTGAGAATACCCACGCGCTTCACTGTTCAATACGAGAATATATTAATCTTTCTAAAACCGGAGAACAGATGAACTGTTTTCGGAAGCTTTAATTTTTTAAATATTCAATGAGTTCCAGGAAATAATTTTGTAACTTCTTGATTAAGAACACGCATAAGCAATACCTTTTTCGCGGAAATCTGCCTCTGAGATGATTAACGGCGGGGGCGGAGTCCGCTCGCGGTCAGGGGCGGGGCTGGCGGGGGCGGGGTCAGGGGCGGGGCTGGCGGGGGCGGGGTCAGGGGCGAGTTCGGTCAGAAGGGGCTCCAGCGCCTCCGCCAACTGCTCACCGCCGAGGGACGTAGCCGACCACTCCAGAGTACCG
>JAOTAV010067883.1:0-13898 GCA_026546445.1 Cyclargus thomasi | reverse complement strand
GCTTTAGCACGTCCCTCGGGCTCCCTGAGATCACATCAAAGGGTTTTCGTGGTTGGATACCACTGCTGATCCTGGCGTCACAGGAGATACAGTGGTGGGAATGTGTGGTGGGCCAAAGCCCGTTTCAAAAAAATCTTCGGAGGCCCTCCGTTTTCGAGGCTATATTTAGCTTCGGGAGTGAATTTAATTTGTATTCGCTCTTTACGGTGGCGGGTAATCTGTAATTACAGCGATTGCATTAGTCACGAGTCACAAGTGATTAGGGCCGTGAATGACACGCGGTCACCGCTACTCCATAAGCTACTCGCTACTCGCTAGCCGCCAGCAGCTGATTGCTTTAAACTATAATTACATAAAATACCAACGAATTACTGCCCATTAGCAGGAGCCACCTGACTCGTAGTTAATCAGGATGCGAAATATTTTTTCTAATTGCGATACTATAGTAAAATAATATAATCAGTAAGAAGCTAGCTGGTGGTACTGGACAGAATATTATTGGTTCAGCTAGTTCCGCATGACCGCTCCCTAGTCAGTAGTCTCACACTTGCAGCCGATCAGATGAGGAAACGTACATTTCGCAAGTGTGCGCCGCGCGGTTGACAAAAGACAGTTTTCCTGATGTCGACACACCATCTGTCTATACACAAACGGCTAACCGATACTTATTGCCACATGCACGGAGCACAGGAAACGCTCTGCAAGGCCATCGATGTTATGAAACGAGAAACATTTATTTATCAAAATCGTTTAGCGTTGCTGATAAATTAGTACGTAATTCGAGAGTGTCAACCGTACAAAAGAGTGGAGTAAACTGCCTCACTATCTACAGATACTAACGCATGTCGCTTACAATCGTGGAACCTCTGGCATAAAGCACCTGCCACTCAACTTCGGATCACGTGTTGCATACGGCAGCATCAAGCTGCCACTCAACTTTATTCCCTTGAGCACTGAGCCACTGAGGTCGTCAAAGAACGTTCACAGTTTACTAAGAACATTCTTTCTCGTACAGCCTAGGTTGCCAGGTGAGCGACAGTGTCGGCGACGGTGTCGGGGGTTACGTAACCCCCAGCTGGTGGCGCAGGCACCTGCAGGTGTGACGTCATCGCGGTTTGCACCCGCGAGCTGAGTTCGTCGACCCCGCAACGTGCATCCGACCACTATAAAAACTGTATATTTAGTATTTACAGTCGTTCGGCTAAATGTAACAGTTTCATCTGCTCCGTGTCCGTGCTCCAAAACCAACGAGCTCATGTGTATTTAATGAATTACAAATAGTAGGTTCACAAATTAAATTGTACACTTATTAATTTACCCATACAAATTAAAAAAGTTATCCCTTCGGCGCGGCTACTTTTACACAAGTATTTTATCGGTTTGTATTTAAAATCAGTTTTGCCTGGCCTTTAAATACTAGTTTATCAAGCTGTATCTTATTAATTACTATTAAGACTCAGACAGTATGAGCCATACACACCCTAACTGGTAATACTGATAATAAGAGTCCATTGCTACTTACTGTTCTAATGACGAAGCTGCAAGTTCTCGTTACTTTAATGACGTCGGCAGTAATCCAGATAATCCTATTGCGAGTGTACACCTGCGCAATTGATTACGCCATACTCGCGCAGGATTATCTCCCGCAGCCCGCTTTTCGCAGCGGGCAGTTCGAATTTAACATATCATATTATTTGCCATTCTGATTTTTAATCTATAACAGTGTGGTAACATTGGATCGGATCAGGGTCAGATCACTCAGAAGGTTCAAAACAACATTTATACACGGCGCCGTCGATTGTTGTTTCGATGACGAGCCGAAGTATAAAAAGTGCGAAAAATCAAAAATTCAGGTTCGGAGTAAGGTTTTGACGTCGCAGAGAGAAGTGCAGTTTACTGACGTTTACCTTGCACGGACTACAAACCTGGTTTATTTTACTTTAAACTTGACTAGTTCAGTCACGATTCGCAGGCTGCATTATTAATAGCCGCGGACCCTTAGGCAGTCCGCACGAGTATACACACATACAGGTGTTATAGCCGCGCGCCCTCTGCGCGTCATCGGCTGCTGCGGCGGGGGACGGCGGCGGATCCCGCGGGAGGCGCGGAGTCATGTGACGCGCGCGGTGAGCGGGAGCGGGGGGCGGGGGCCGCGCAGCCTCCCGGCGCGGCAGGGCTCCGCTCCGGGCGGGCCAGTTGAGTCCGGTCCGCAGCGGTGCTCGCACGCCGCTCGCCGCCGCCGCCCGCCGCCACCACGACGCCCCCGCCGCAGCGCCGCCGCGCCTCCGCCCACATGACCAGCTGACCCCGCCACCCCTACCGGCTCCGGGTCGACCCGAGAGACAAGGACACGTGAGTGCCTCCCCTCTGCCGCCACTCGAAAACCGGCCCATGGAGGAGACGTCCAAGAGTATCACCGACAGTATAGTAAACATCGTATTCCTGACGTATCTCACGTGAGTACTCCCGCCGGCGGCCGTCACCGTCACCGGCACCGGCGCGCTGCACCAGCACACGTGAGCTCACCGCTCGGTCTCACCGGCCGTGGTCCCCGAGCGGACTCGCACCGAGTTTATCGTGACCTGACCTTCACACACATGCCGGCAGTCAGCCGGTGGCGCGCGGACTGCGTCACGGGCACGGCCCGCCCCCGCCGCTCCTGTACTGCCTGGTGCTCGCACTGCATGCTGACACTTGTCACATCTTTACACTTTAGTAATTACTAATATATCTTTCTATATGTATATTTATCCAATTAAACATTTCATTTCATAGATCATCGCTTAGGTATTTCTAGATCGACTAGCGTCTACGTAGTATGCGAAAGTATACACTAAAGAAGTAAATCAATAAAAAAAAATAATATATCACCAACTTCTTCGATATTCCTTTCATAATGTCAGCGAGAAATAACTTCATGAACGACGGAAACTAACACTTTCGCCTCGAGATGAGGTCGAGCTTGCGACCTCCGGCCAGTGAAAGAAACTTAGTGTTCATTGTCGATCTCATAACACCATCCCCGAGCGTCCGACGTAAAGAAGGCTTTATAAATACATATAATAAATACATACTATAGGATATATACTATAGTATATGTCCCTCATATATAGAGTCAATGTGATAAGCGCAGCGATAAAAGCGAAGAATTTTTCCGAACTTCTAATCAAAAATTCGGATAGTGTCCGCCCGGCTCGAACGCTTCCAAGGGTTGTGAATGCGAGCGTCCAGACGTCGCGACGCCGCGCCGGCGGTCCGAGCGGTCTGTTCTACATATTAAATATTAATATATTTTATCTTATAAGTTATAACATAACTGCGTTAATTTGTTTCAATTAATAGAATTCTACACAAAATTACTGTTCTATTTTGTGTAGAATATTAAGTATAAATTTATTATCATCATTTCACTTTCATATTAACAACAATTATGTTATTGGTACTAACTATGACTAATTTAAAACCGGCAAAGTGCAAATGCCACTCGCGCACAAAGGGTTCCGTAATAGTCAATCGTAAAAAAATTAGAAATGACTTTGAAAGTTAAACAGGTATTGCTTGTAAAACAGACAAAGAAAATAGCAAACAAGCTAAATTCCCAGAAAATCCGACTTCAGGAACCATCGCAATTTAAACGTCTAGTTAAGTATATTTCTAGAATGGCTTTTTAAAGCCCTTTATTTTGATACCCTACTCGAAAAAAATCTTAGAACTTCACCCAGAGTCACTTGCGCTATCGAGACAAATCTAACAATATCTCATACGTTAACGTCCATCAAGCCGTTTAGTCTGCAGAACATGCCAAACAATGACGCTTCTGGCGCAGTCGAGTAAAAACGTCATTTTACCCGAATTTGTTGTACGATTAAATATTATTTATTTATTTTGTTTTTAACATTTGTTATTATAGCAGCAACAGCTACATAATCTGTGAAGATTTCAAGCCTCCAGCTATTACCGTTCGTTCTTGAGATACAACAGACATCGAAGTCTTAGTAATAGGGACCTATTTTGTCCTGCTTAGGAAATACTAATCTCGCGAGATTGGTCCTTTTGTGTTTTTTTTTTCGAATAATTACTATATTATATCAATTATAAAAATAAAAAAGGCATTGTAAGATAAACATTTTTATTTTTTCACCAAACATTATTTCACGTATGTCTGCGATTTCATTTTTTAATAAACTTTTAAGAAACAAACGACGATGTAAGTATCTATCAAATTATAAATACAAACTGAAACCTATGATTTAATAGCTGCATAGTTGTAGGTACTTTTGACCTGAGTAAAAGTAGCAATAACTTGATGGTTGAATGTAGCTGGCTATTACAAACCATGGTGTACGCCTAAAGTGATAACAGGACCCGCTCCGAACGGGACTGTACTTCGTCCCGGTGTACCTGCAGACAACGCCGGGACACTGAAATGTCCCGTCTTCGAGTCAAACCTAAAATACCCATTCATCACCCGACCACAGAATATTCACTCAGTAGATGGGATATAAGGTGGGAATAATAGGCATTGTCACTGACACCTCCCAAACGACTGTACCAATATTAATGAAATTTTTTGTACGCTTTCAAGGGGATTTGAGAATTTTTTACATTCATAAACTTGCCTGCGAATCCGTCCGCGTGGTAACAAAGATGAGAATTGTTATATTCTTTATCAAAATTAAATGCTTATCACACCTAGTGACCTCTTAACAGAACCCGCAATAAACTTTTTAAACTAATATGAGAAATTAATTGAGCAGAGTACAATGAATAGCTGTCAAACGCCGTTGTAATGCATGCCAGGTATCAGAGATGGCGCTGTATGTGTAAAATGATTTTCCCTGTTTTCCTGCATTTCTCATGAAAATTTTATGGAATTTTCTTTGCCATAAACCTCACGGAGCCCGAGACCTTTCTAACGAATGCAAACTGTTTGTTCGTCAGAAAGGATAACTCGACTTAATTTTTATATAATAGACTAGTATTTACCGCGGCTTTGCCCGTATGGAAATGATTTATCCCAGGGAAGCGTGTAATCGGAATAAAAATTATCCTATATTCTAAGTCAGATATACCCCACCCTTTGTGCGTAAATCCAACTTACTCTTGGCTGATTTTATAGATATTATTATAATATAGCCTATAGTGATATTATAGTGATAGAAAATAGAAATATCATGGGAAAGAACTTTTTAAATCGAATCAGTACTTTTTGGGTTTATTCGTAACAAATAAACAAAAATACAAATCTTTCCTCTTCATTAATAGTGTAAGATGTAAGATAAGTATGTAAAGTAAAAATATAATTAAAATAATATAACCATTTACCTTCTTTGAACTAAAAGACTTACCCTCTTATTCATAAAAATGTTTAAACAGTGTATAGCTTATCAATATTCGCTGCCCTTCTCTGTCGCGTGACGTTTTCAATTTTCCAGAAATGGACTGCAAATCATGATTAGCTAAACATTATTTAATTTTTTTTATAAATATGGGGGTTAATAATAAATTGTTATTATAATACAAATATATTTTTTCATTCCAGCTAGCTCAACTCAGCACAGGCATTCTTGAGTGTTGCTAAACAAAATAGTCTAGCCGGCAGACGCTAGTGTTGTGAAAAATGTTGAAAAATCCGGATACGCATAATTTTTACAATGCAAGTCTGATCTCTAGAAAAATCATATTTTTAAACGATACGTAAATAACTGAATTTTCATAATAAATAGGCCATATTCAGTACTTCTCACACGGCTATTTCCCGTATCGGCGCGGTAATAGGTCAAAACAAAACATTTGTTTCATATTTACTCAGAAATAAATCACAATGTCTGTCTGATATTATTTTTGTAAATTTGACCTGAAGGTAAAATATGCAAAAACAGATTTTTTAAAATAGT
The DNA here is from genome assembly GCA_026546445.1 of Cyclargus thomasi. Taxonomy (NCBI): domain Eukaryota; kingdom Metazoa; phylum Arthropoda; class Insecta; order Lepidoptera; family Lycaenidae; genus Cyclargus; species Cyclargus thomasi. Next base: position 8,001 of record JAOTAV010067883.1, on the reverse strand, counting down.
TACACATGTAATTTACTCTTACGTAGTACAATAAAGATTTTATACAATTAACATAAATCGTAAAAAAGCAACGAAAACAGTAATATGACTACCGAATACGTTAGCAATAAAATATAGCACCGAGCACGTGACTCATTCACATTAAAAATAATTTAACTAAGATCTACTTGCAACTACAATCGCTGTCGCACAGGGACACTCGTAAAATAAGAAAGTATCAAGTGCGTTGCCGAAATTTTTATGAGAAAAATAAAGGACGGGAATAGGTATAATAATAGGAAATAAGATGTAGGGAGTTGGACCTCCAGTAAACTCACTCAACGAAATACAGCGCAAGTGCTGTTTTACGTTGATTTTCTGTATTAATCCGGTTAAGCTGGCCCATTCGCGCCAAAGCATGACTCTCCTACGGCAACATATCTGAAGGATGAATCTGCTGATCGGGCTTATAAAATATAATGGGTTTGAGCTGCTAGATTGCCATATAAGACACTCGTAGAACCGTATTTATTACCATATCAGAATTAATTTAAGTTTGTATGCGCGTCCATCGTAATCTGTAGGTACGTCATATTACTATTGTGTGAAACGCAGTACCAGGTACACAAACTAAGTTTATATGTATTGTGATATAACACCTGAATTCTTGTGTATTAAAGAATAAGTTCCGCACATACAATTATAGAGGGGGCCGGGGGGTGTGATCTGGTCACAAGGTAGAAGAGTGTAATAGTACTAATTATAATATTATGTGAATATTATTATTATCATGCGCATAAATAATTTTTTTGGTTCTCAAATAATATTTTTAACGGTAAGAAACTATACATTTTGAAATAAAGCAAGTTGTCAAGTGTCGTGGTATTTGATGAAAATGGGTATAGGTTTAGACCAAAAGAGCCGATCGTGCGTTACCGCCAGAATATATAATTTTATATATAATTTTAAGTAAAAAAAATTGACAAAACAGATTATAAATTTCAGAAACATTTGTGTTTAAACAGGTGTTAATGTACTTAGAATATTTATTATATATAGTACACACGCCTTTTTTATCTTCCTCATCCTTAATACATTTCAAGATAGTTTCCATCTATTGATGTTGATCCCGTTATGGTAAAGGTTTTCTACAAACATATCCACTTGTACTATTTTTGTCAGCTCTTGTCACTTGCCTAATCAGAATCTGCATAATCAACAACCTATTGCTTATAATTACATTTTACATGTAGTGAACTTTTATATATCTCAGTAGATGACAATACCTCATCGTTATTTTTACTTTGGTACCATCTACTCGCCAATATCAATCGCAGCTAGGGTTACCATATAATTGAAAAATCCCGAGATTTGTTACTGTAGACCGTTTTTAGTGCGTGCGGCGCGCGGGGTAGAAGCGAGGCGTTCCCGAAAAGTTGACGTTTTCCGCGAATAAAAACCTAGAAAAAATCCATTTTTGCTAATAGGGCCTTTTCCCCGAAAATAAAGAAAACCTTCTCCTGTAAAGTTCGCTGCAATTGGGGCATTATTAAGGGCATTATTCCGAATAAGGATACGACGAAATTTTATAATGAAAAATGTAGACATTGTCAGTTATATGTTATCTGAAAAACATCTCAACAATCTGTTTTACAGTAAAATACTTTTTTTAACACAAAAGTTGAGATTTGTGAAAAAGGTGTTAACATTTATTCCAACTTCTAGTAGTTTATTCTAAACAATATTGCACACGATTATGCGAGAGAAAATATTTCTAATAAGTTTTTCAAAGGATGTGTATGGTTTTTTATGCTCCGGAACTTTAAAAAAATAATAATGACCGTGGTGTTTAAATGATAAAAATATTGACAAGACGAGAACCATCTCCCGAGAATCAATATACGGGACTCAGTAGTCAGTAGTCACAGTAGTCACATGGATCGAGATTTGTGATACGCGAGATAATATCAACAACGTCGTCTGCGACCGGCATTCAGTCGCAGAGCGCGCGCTGTCGTCGACGCACGCTCGCTGTTACCGCGCTCAGCCGCGTCCACCCCGACACGGAACCGATAGTGCTTAGTGTACTTATGTGAAATAACTATAATAAGATCTATCTGAAGAGTTCTTTGGAAAATAGTGAATTGAAATAGTGGGTAGGTCGAAATATTTTGTGCATTTTATAAAAAACCTTCTAAAATAAAAATGATTGAATTAAAGTGCGAAATTAATAATGTCAGGTCGTCTGTGTTTGGGTAACAGTTGAAAAGTTATTTACCTATATTTCATATATTGTATAAATTTATTTAGAATTTGAGCATATTTTACTACATTACTATTTTAGACAATAATTTTTATTCATACTGCACGTTTGAAAATTTATTTGTTTGGAATGTAACGCGAACATTCTCAACCTAAGTAGGTACTAACTCCTATTTTTAATTAATTGCAATTAGTTCCATTAAAATAAATATATTTTTAGTATAAGACATTAAAACAAAGGGCGAGTTATTCGAGTCTAAATTTTAAAGAAACCGACTGTGTTTTAATATTTTACAAACTTTAGATAAAATATTTTTATAAGTAATTTGAAAACTTAAGGGAAACATAATAATATTCTTGATGAATATATTAATCTTTTATGTATATTATAATAATATCAGAAAAATGGCTATAGATGTAATTATTAAGTACAGAATGTGAATTCCGTAGATTTATCAGCGACCGAATGAAATCTAATTAGTTACCACTTACCAGTTCACGTCTTGCTACTTACTAAGTTCTTGCTGTTTAATAATGAATCTTTATAGGTTCTAAATTCTAATTAATTTATTTTTTTCAACTACAACCTACCAAGCATCAACAAGTTCGAGTTGGTTTATACTTCACAAGTAATGCAGTAAAATGTAATTATTTTTTTAAATTTTATTTGTCACCAGACTATGCCCGCAACTTCGTTATACGGGACCTGGACATTTTTCACACACTGTTTCGTTTTGACGGTACCCTAAGAGATATAGAACATAACTCATAATTCTTTATCCACATAATATTTAAATAAAAAGTCAAGTCGGTAAAGTGCGAGTTAGACTCTCGCACAAAAGGTTCCGTAACAGTGAGAGCAAAAAATTTTAAATTTTTTAGTTAAACGGTTATAACAGTCGACCACGTCATGTTAGCCATAGTGTTATGTAGACGCGGTCGTCAGCCTACTACAGCTACTAGCGACATCTATTATCAAAAGAAAGAAAGTGGCACAAAACACGTTAATTGTTGTATGAGATAGGTTTGCCACCTGCCCGTGATTTCCTGGATTGTCCCGGAATTTTGTGTGCTGTCCCATGTCCAGTAAACATACTTTGCTGTCCCGGAATACTCTATTGCTGCAAGTCTTTTTTATTATTAAGGTTAAAGCAAACGTTGAATAATTTGTTAGTAAACAATTTTGTCTCATAAACAAATAGTTCTAAGTCACCCCCCTGCAAAAAAATTCGAGGCTGATTATTTAATCAGCCTGGATCTGGCAACCCTAGTGTTAGAACCCCCTTAAATATTTAATTTATTTTGTTTTTACTATTTGTTGTTATAGCAGAAATTTAAACTCTTTAGCTAGGTATTACCATATATTATATAACATATTTATTCTGTGCTATTACCGTTCTTTGGAAAATTGAGACAAACGGAAAGACAAACAGGCGGACAGAAAGACAGACGTACAGACATCGTAATCGTATAAATCGTAATAGGAGGCAAGCGAACAGCAATAGGGAATGGAAATAGGGATAGGAGAATTAGGGAAGTTGGGCCACCGGTAAATTCACTCACTGAACGTAACACAGCACAACGCCGCCCGTTTAAGACAGTTTTCTATCACTCCGGTCGAGCCGGCCCATTCATGCCGGCTCGGTGGCTCGGTAATGAGCATCCGTATTACGTACTTAAGATCGGAAAATGTCTCATTACACACGCCTCCACCTGGGTTCGAATCTGCACCCTCTCGAGTGCGAACCAAAGGTTCCCTTTACCTTACTTCTTACCCAATAGGCCACGGACGCTTGTCAATAGAGCCTCGGTTCTAGTCTTCGGGTACGGAAACTTTTAAAAGCAGCTCTTTTTTGTCAGCGTTTCTTAGCACGCTCTTACTACATTACTATTTTTAGTGGATTAGGTTAGTAGGTTCCTGCCTGTATAATTATTTTTTTCGGAATGCGACATAAACAAATAAATAATGTTTTTTACATTTTTCTCACATTTGCATTTAACTGATTTTTTGTTGGCTGTTTTGTCTGGTTTACACGTATTAAGTAGAAAATTAGGTAACTAACTTTTAACTTAATTTTAAGTCACTTAACTTGCAACTTGGTACTAAATTTTGTGTATACCTACTTAATATGTGTAAACCAGACATTAGAGCTTCTCCACACGAACTGGATTTGATAAGGAGTGAAGTGAGTTTACGGACGACATTGCCAATAGTTTTAGACAAACTGCTTAAGTGTCTTCAGCTTTTACCACTGACCTCTATTATATACGCTGGACTGACGATATCCTTTTAAATAACAGCTCTTTACCGAGACGATTTGAGTGTAGAAAAAAGGGAGAAAAGAACTAAATCTGACGTAATTTGCAAATTACGGCTTAATCGTTTCAATTATTCTTTGTTTTCAAAGTGAATTGAATAAAGTTTGTTTGTTATTTCGTATTATTTTTTATATTAAAGTTTGTTTATTGTTTATGTTTAAATAAGTGATAGAAGTTCATAGGTAAACTATAAAAGAGTGTGTGTTATGTGAAACTCATTAGTTCCTTTCCCGCTCGTCACTGCCATCAGCGCCAAAATACCTCATATCAAAACGCTTTACTATGGCTAGGCTTATTGTTAGTCTAGCGGGTTATAATATACAGGTCAGTGGCTTTTAGGCTTGATTAGAATTTCGTAGCTAAAGAGGAAAAAACGAAACTCTCATAGGTTCGTCAGTCGTCATGACTGTTTGTCTTTCGGTCCGTGTGGTATACGGACGGACTCACGCCACTTATTTCGGGCTTCGCAACCTAAGAGTAAAAACGGGACCCTATTATTAAGACTTCGATGTCTGACCGTTTTGTCTGTCTCCAGGCTGTATCTCGAGAACGGTAACGTAAGTTTGTTGCCTCTGTAAAGAAAAATGAAATTCTCCTTATATATACAACAATCGTGTCTTTGCCACTTTACCTTTAGTAATAGACGTAGCTAGTGGTCATCTACATCGTGCTATCGCTAACATTGTGTGGTCGATTGTATAACTGTTCAACTTTTTAAAACAGTTTTCCCAAATTTTTGCTCCTTACTCCTACGGAACCCTTCGTGCGTGAGTCCAGATCGCACTTGGCTAGTTTTCTTCTTAAAACCTTTAAGGAATATAATATTGTTGGATTAGTAGCATTTTATTCAACAAAACTTTTGAATTTGGATGGAACTTCAGAAGTAAAATTGAGGTTTCTTATATCATTTTTGATATTCTTCTCACAAGACCTTTAATATGAAGACCAAATTTCATAGTGATGTTCGTCACATTAGGGGGTTGGTCAATGTAGGTGGAGTCGTAGCAAACGGATTCTACTGTACATATTTCGGGTACTTGATGGTTTATTGATAGTATTTGCCGTGGGAGAGCCATGCCTTGGCACGAATAGGCCGGCTCGACCGGAGTGACATCACGTCCTCACAGAAAACTGGCATGGCGTTGTGCTGTATTTCGATCAGTGAGTGAGTTTATCGGTGTCCCAACTTCTCTAATCCCTTATTCCCATTCCCTATTTCCTCATTAAGGCCGGCAACGCACTTGAGAGTCTTATGATGTCGCAAGTGTCCATGGGCGACGAGAGTTGTTTTCCATCAGGTAACCCGTTTGCTCGCTTGCCCCCTAAATATCATAAAATAATAACAATTAAGTCTGTAAGTGTACGCAATACGGGTGGTCGTCACTTGTCACACGGCAAACGTACTCAAGCAGTTATCCCTGTAAGAGGGGAATGAGATCTCATGTTATGAAGTTTGACGATGTTATCACAATACGGTGTTGTGCGCGGGGGTGCGGAGGGACGTCGACGTTGACGCCACAGATCGAGTTACTAGCAACAACCTAGGCGATTTCTGCCAGACGTAGAAAATACAATAAACCTTGTTACCTAGATAATTAGGTAGTGTGCTATTAATTGATACCTACTAGTCCGTTGCTCCGAGATTTGTTTATCATTTAGGAACTGTACATAGTGTTTCCATGCCAAATTTCTTCTAAATTGGTTTAGCTGTGAACGTAGACAGACAACACACAGATAGGCACACTTTCGTTTTTATTAGGATTCCTTACCCAAATACTTCGATGTTTCTTCTTTCTGTCCGTCTGTCTGCCTCCAGGCTGTGTCTTAAAAACGGTAAAGGCAAGTGTTGAAATTGTTACGAAATATGTTTTCATGATTCTTTATGTGACCATGTCAATAAGTATTTTTGCTTCCGCTTTAACAACAAATAACAAAAACAAACTGTGATTTAAAAAAAAATCTCTCTCATGATACGGAATCCTTTTTTATATTAGTTGGTGACCGCAACTTTATTGCGCAAAAATTTGTATATCACGCGGGAACCGTACATTATCCTGGGATAATATATGTTGCCCAGACCTAATAGCCATTACACAAAATTTTTTTTTCAAATCCATCCAGTAGTTCCTGAGATTAGCGTGTACAAACAGACTAACAGATAAACAGACAACTTTTTTTGTCGTATTCAATACATATGTATTCAATTACTGTTCCGTAGCACCCCCCACATTGATTATTTTGTAAAAATATTAAATGTACAAACATTCCAATTTAACTGTTTTATTATTATATGTATAGATAAGAGTCTTCAGTTCAGTATAACATTATGCAGTTACAGACAGGTACTGTAGTGCCCATGCATGTGACTTCAGTCATAACATATAATACCCACTAATAAATCTTGGTCACATAATCACTATCGACGCAGGAATAGTTTCAATGTCCTATATAAAATATTTTGCCCTTGTGGAATACAATTAAAGTTTTTATTTAATTTGTGTTTCAGGATGATTCCCCGGCGCAAGCACAACGCCAGCTCGGGCTCGCTGCCCGGACAGGACGACAAGCACGCCAGCAATGACTACATCCGTGAGTACTGCCTTTTGTCGCGGATTTGAAACTGTTCGTAATGTAATATTCTCGTATCCTAATCCAAAATTGTGTCTGTGTGGCTTGGAACTTAACACGCATTTGGATACGTCGTAGCCAATCTTACGTTTCGGAAATTTATTGCATATCTACCTAGCTAATGCGTAAAAGGTTTTTGCGGGTTCTTAAAATAACAGCAGCTAATAGTGTCCCGGTGACTTGACGTTTATGGCTCAAGTGAACCGTGACCGGTGACGGTGACGGTGACGGTGAGCGCGTCCGCCGCCGACTGACGGTCATGAACAATCTCAAATCACAGTGTATCTAAATTATAATACTCGTATACTAGAGGTCGCCCTTTGGTCGAAATTCGTTTATAAATTTTTAAATATTAAGTTTTAGTGTAGAGCTATAAAAAACTATCTCATAAAAGTCTCGTTACCAGGCCATTAAATTTTATTAAAAAAAACTATTATTAAAAAAACAAAAAACCCGACTGTTTAAAAAACTATAAAAGAAAAAAAATAGAGGCTATCACAATTTAATTAGTTCAACTTCATAATTTAAAATGCCGAAGTTTCGGTACATCTTTCTGTGGCTTGTAGTGAATAACAGAGTAGGTTGTCCCCGCCTGCAGCACTTTAAATTATTAAGTTGTTAAGTTTCACTAATTTAAGTGTGATAGGTTCTTATTTTTTTCTTTTTAGTTTTTCAAACAGTCGGTTTTTTGGTTTTTTTAATAACAGTTTTTTATTATGTACTTTTAATATGTAATTCTTGTATTAATAATTAAATGTGTTTTAAAATTATTACCTAATTGACTGTAAAAAATTTGCACGCCTTCCAAAGGCA
>JAOTAV010067862.1:0-13902 GCA_026546445.1 Cyclargus thomasi | reverse complement strand
ACTTTTTAGTTTGTTTTGTACTATTTTAGTTTTTTTCCTTTGGAAGTCGGTTTAAATTTTTTGTTAAAAAATAATTAACGTGAGACAAATCTGCCGATGTATGAATCATGTAAATCTTTAGCAATTCCAGAGATATACAATATTAAAGAATAAGAATTACAAACATACAAGAAACGCTCGAAAAACAGTACCCTTCTCGGTAGTCGAGGTAAAAATACTTTCGCAAAAACTCCCAAAGAATGCTAGGATGAAACCTGTCACACTCGTATGTGTGTCGCGACTCTAGTTCAGTTCACGACCGGTTCAACAATCGACGGTGCATTACCGACTTTATATCGAATACAAGTGTTTAACGAGATTAAAGGTGACCTCGCATTTGTTGGCTACGCGCCGCACTCGCTAAACGAGCGGGTCTTTAATGCAGGCTCTGTACAATCGGCCATGAGCGTTGATCGATATTCGGCACGATCCGCGATCATTCATAGTATTTTCCAACGAGTTGATAAAAGTCGATCCAAGATGATCGACATGCAGAGCCGAGTATGTTGTACACGTTAGAGCTCGTATGTCATCGTATGTAATCACCGATTTTGAAGAGGAGCCATTAGAATTTGTTGTATGTTGTAAAATATAACGTAAAACCTCCCACATTCACCGGCACCAGTACGCGCTTCATTTATAAAATGCATCTAGTTTTGAGGCTATCTATAAATGCGCTTCGTGCGCGTGCAGTGCGTGTGGTGCTGACAAATATGCAATCACCTTTATCTCTAGTATTAGACAACTACATCCTTGTAAACCTGGTAACGGTAATTTAGAGTTATTCTGTTTTGTTACACATTAATTGTTATGTAAAACTACACCAGTTAACTTGATGTCATAACTTTAATTTCCAATTTAACGCTTTATAGTTTTAACGGCTTGTTAAATACCATGCATCTCTTGTTGACACGGAGAGCGAGAGAATAAACACATCATTAAATTGTTAATTAACTTTAAAAGATGTTGGCGTAATAAGCTCTTATTCAAATAAGTTAATACCTGTAACACTTATAAAGTTGGCCATAAAGTGTGTTAAGACACGCGCACACTATAGGCAATTTGCAACAAGCGTGACCGCCGCTTAATTTCATGCGGAACCAACCGACTTTCGTGCAAGAAATAATGTTCGGCCTACAGTTGGACTTTTCCCGTAAACCTATTGTCGTACAAAAACAATGCGTTTAACGCATCTGTGCATAATTTATCGAAGAAAACACGGAAAGTAGGTGCATGCCCCCGTTTTGATGGAGAGTTTATTGAATATTTAATATTTATAGGAAATGTCAAAGTGGAGTGGTCACGTCTCGTAAAATGTTCTGGTTTAAAGCTTTACAGCCACATTGTTATCTTAAGGTGTAGCGAACTATGTTCAGCTGGAATCATCAAGCCGGACATAGGCAATCTGCGTATTAAGTGTTTAAAATGGATTACTAAAACAAACTGCTGCTGACTCTCGTGACCAGTGATCATAGCTCGACGATAATATTAAAAAGAGCAATTTCGATACAAACTCTAGAAGAAGAAACTATGTTAAAAATAATAATAATCGTTAAACAAACTTTAATTTCCTAAAAAGTACCAACAATTTAAGATTTTAAATTCCAAATGACTTATATTTGTACAACACTAAAGAAACTCACTTTTTAATTGCGCTGTTTCCACTATATTCACTGTGATTTAAAATTTATAACAATTTTATAAGTAATACAGGACCGGTTTCGAAATACATCATCATCAGGTTATATTTGTATAATTGTTATTTTGACAGCAGTTTGCGCTTACGCAAAATTTGATGCATTCAAATCATTCTCAACTTCAAGTGCTCACGTGCCAAAATCGAAGATGCGTGCCGAGTAGCGAATACGATTAACGAATCGAAGTCGAACTTATCGATAGTCGATTCGATACGCTAATTCGTGTGTGATTTGTATGCCATTCAGTAGTCACTTTCACGTGCAAACCATATTGGTTTCTCGCATCTGAGATTGCATCATTGTACCCGGTTGTAGAAATAGTCTAGGGAAACATATCCTTCTGAAATACTGGTTCCTAACCTTTGACCCAAAGAACACAATCCAGAGGTGGCCAAACCAAAACATTAGGCATGTAGGATAATATCTTATCGTATTATTTTGTCTGTAATTTTTTTTTTTTTGTATGATATTTAAGGGGGCAAGCGAGCAGACGGGGTACCTAATGGAAACCAACTGCCGTCGCCCATGGAAACTCGTGTATTTATGAAGGAATAGGGATAGGGGGATTAGGGAAGTTAAACTAACGGTAAACTCACTCACTGAACGAAACACAGCACAACGCCGTTTCACGCCAGTTTTCTGTGTGGCCGTGGTATCACTTCGGTCTCGCCGACCCATTTGTGCCAAAGCACGGCTCTCCCACTGCAATGGGCTTCCGTATTATGTACTTGAGACCAGAAAATGTCTCATTGGTACACGCCTCCACCGGGGTTTGAACTTGCGCCCTCTCGAGTGCGAACCAAAGGTGACCCACCAGGCAGGTGGAGTGCGAACCCAAAATCTTACCAATTATGCGCGGACGATCAAAGTGACTATTTGTATACCGCCAAGTTTTACTTTTTTGCCACCAAGCGCGCTGTGCGTGCATTGCACAAAAATATATTTTAAAGTGAATTACAAAATTGGATATAAATCATATTTGCTTCGAGTAAGGATACAGGAACCGCCAAAATCAATCCTAGGTAGTGTTATAAAGAAAGTTGAAAATTAAACATTGAATGTATCCGAAATGATGCAATCCATGAATATGACAGTGCTAATATCCTATTTGTACAATACAAATAGGATATTAGTGTCATATTCATGGATTTAGGTGGTAAAGTATACGTTAATTAATATATAAATTCTATTTTTTTAGATTTCGACAAAAAAATATCCTCATTTCGATTATCAGTTAGGATCCTATTAAATGATGCCCCGAACTGTTAGCATTAATAATAATAATACACTTTTTCAAACAAATATAATAAAGTTAAATAATACACACACACACATAACTCATGCAATTACCGACACACATAGGCTAAACGCTAATAAACAACCTATTTCTCTACCATCAGCAAGACGTCCGTACGTGTTTTACAAAGTATTGTACCTACATAAGTAAGTCAAAATCGTTTCAGACATCTCCATATCCACTTGGACGATAATGCCGTATTGTTTTAGCTGGTGAAGACGTTATGAACGGTTTGAAGCTACCGTACTTCTTTCCAAGCTTGGCTTCTGTAAAAGGTTTTGTTTCTAAGATTTATTTATTTTCTGTTGTTTTCTCTAAATTATTTCTAAAATTAACTTCAAATAGAAACGAGGTGAGTATTTTAATATTATATTCATGTCACACATAAATTACTTTAAATATATTTCATGTGAAAGCATGTCTGTAACTTAAACGGCTAAACGAATTTAGATTGAATTCTCATAGACACTATGAACGACGAGAAAGGGTTGACGTGGAAAAATGTACGGTTTCCAAGCGAGCCAAAGGCGCTTGTCGTGGTAAACTATTTTAGAGTAAAGCTCATAAGTCATAACGTGGATTGTTTTCTTGCGTTGGGGAAATTAATTGAAATGATTTCTTTCCTGACGATATATATCTCCAGAACGCACGAACCGATTTCTACAGTTTTGCATTCGTTGGAAAGGTCTCGAACTCCGAGAGGTTTGTATCCATAACAATCAGGAAAAATTTAAAAAGAAAAGTTATCACGCGGACGGAGTCGCGGGCAACAGCTATTTGAGAATATATCAAGGACATTAAACTCATTAGTCCCTATATGGAAGTACTCTCTAGTAATTAATATTCTACGCCGAGCTGTCACATTCAGGTTATGATGATGAGGAGAGAGGAATACGATTAGGACGAAATTACCATATCATGTGCATAAATTAGGAGTAGAGAAGAATAGCGTTGTGGATAAAATGAGGGAAAGGAAACTAAACCTTGTGTTTTTGACAAAAATATCTCAATTCTCTTAATCTAAAGTTTTATAACCTTAAAAAGATTGTAATATAAGTAAAATTGTTACTTAGAGGTCAGTGACCCCATCACCCTAAATATTGTAATTATATAATTGTAACATGTAGTAAGAAAAACATAAAAACAATATATTCAGACCACTCATTATGGTCTAAATAAGTTATTTCAGATTTCTTATGTTTAAACTTATACAGGGTGTAACAAAAGTAAGTGATAATACTTTAGGGTTTGTATCTGTCCCATATATAAGGCTTACTGAAAAAGTAAAGACGCTGAAAGCGAAAAAAAAAATTTGTGATTGGTTTGAGAAAGCGCGCCAGCGACAAGACAGCCATTGGGGAGCCATGCTTCGGCACGAATCCCTATCCCCATGCCCTATTCCCTCAAGGCCGGCGACGCACGTGTTACTCTTCGGATGTCACGAGTGTCCATTGGCGAAGGCAGTCGTTTTCCATCAGGTAACCCGTCTGCTCGCTTGCTCAAAATTTCATTAAAAAATACAGATCGAGGATCTCAGTAAGTTGGCCGAGCTAAGTCAAACCCAACATGACATTGGCATGTTCCTACTAAATGACGTACATTTGGTGGGAACACGACAATGTCATGCTCCCTTTAATCAACTAGCTCACTTTAATTTCCCCTATGGTACATTGTATTCCTATATCATCGGCGTGTAGAGTGTTCATTACAATAAAGTGAATAAACCACACACTACTTTTCTTTATCTGACATGTCACCTCAAGATAACACGCGGGAAACAGGTTGTATAGAATTTAATCCGAAACGTTGTATGCAAAAAGTTACTTTGTGGGTTACGAGGTCGAAGGTTTCTTTAACTTTTCCTTACGCATGCGTGTTGCAGATTTTGGCCACTGAGAGTAATTTCTTTTTGTAGGCAGTAAACGTTTATTTAGCGGGTCTGTGTTATAGTTGTAACTCATTTATCGGGACTTATTTTAGTTAAGATGCAACTACATACATATTTTTCTCATCATTGCAACGACAGTGGTCATGACTTGAGACTCACGAGGGGCCGAAATGTTGAGAAAAAGTAGGCACATATCAATATTTAAAAAACGCTAATGCAAAGTTGTACTAAATGAAGTTAGATGAAACCAAAAGTTATTTTGCTTTCAATATTATTACAACTTTTATAAAGATACAATAATTATTATTTGATGGGCTATCAATTTTCAAAGGCTCTTGGTTTGAAAAAAAATTAAAATCGGGTCAGTACTTTTTAGTATAACTAATTTGCAAAAACATAATTCTTCGTAAAGTACAAAAATACGAATTTTTTCTCTTTATAAAATTATTATGTACAATCAGAGAAAATGAAACAGATACAGATCGTGTATCTAAATAATTTGGTCGGGTTATATCAAACTCAGCCGACAGATCACGACTTACACGGAATTGACATACTCCGACCAAATGACGTAGGTCCGTCAACTGGCTGTCTTTCAATTTTTCCCATTATATACGTACAGATTACTTATAGATAGTTAAGTTATAGATAAACAAGTATTTCCCACCACTTTAACATAATAGAATACAAAATACATTTTTTTATTTCCGAGATATTGTGTATTATAATAGGACTTTCATAGAGCCATAACTTTTTTAGTACAATGATCTAAACAGTAAGTATTGTTGTATATAGTAAAGAAATACTTTTAATATTAGGAATCCCATTTCTCGATACTTGGAAGCTAACCAGTCCATAAATTGTACCTGAGTTAACCTGCGACCCCAGCACACTTCGTGTGAAAATGTTCGGTTAGGTTACACATTCCGTACATTATGTTATTTCGTTCACATGCCTCTTATTGCTTTTATCTTATAATTACTAGCGGCCCCGACTGACGTTGTCCTGTCAGTCTTTGTTTGTGAATCTAAACCATTCATCTAAATACTGTCCAGTCGTTTGGGAGGAGTTCAGTGACAAACACCCGCACAGAACAATTATAAAAATTAAGATTATTTCGCCGTGGGAGAGCCACGCTTGGGCACTAATGCGCCGGCTTTACCGAAGACGTACCACGGCCTCATAGAAAACTGGCTGGAAACATCGCTTGTGTTGTATTTCGTCGAGTGAATGAGTTAGAGTATCGGAGGCCCAAATCCTTACAAATAATTTCCTTTTCCTATTCTTGTAACCTATTCCTTTATTAAAAAAGTGGTTGCAACTATTCTGATGATACGAGTGTAAGAAGTTATATCTGCATTTTAAGCTTATCAACAACCCCAAAAATGTTGCTAATTGCTTCTAGTGGAGGAATTTATGAATCACAGTCGTAGATTACTATATATGTACATAGTTGATAAGCGGCTAGTTTGCTGGTTAAGTGAGTATAACCACTGTTTATGACTCAGCTAAATATTACCCCCGGCTCTGTACAAAAAATTACCCGAAACATTTTTCGCAATCAACGTGACGGTAACATACGGGCAGACAAAAAGCAAAGTCTTAGGGCACTTTTCACCGCTCACTGATAAAGTTTCTGTTAGGCTATCCACAACTTCTTTGACAGATTTTCCATATAACATCAGTCAAATTAAGCTGTAGATAGACTATCTGTAGGCGGTAAAGCAGGCCCTTAGTCTTATGCCCGGGATACACGAGATTAATTTTCCAGCCAGGATAGTAAGCTAGTTTTTTTTTTTAAAGTCTTGGTTTGCTGACACTGACTTGTCAACGAATTTACTTAGATATAAATTGAAGAAAAGGATGATAAATGAAGCAAGTTTTGTCTACACGAATCCAGAAATACTAGCTTGACTGCTCTCTGACATCCTCGCTCACTGGACTCCAGCCCCATTTTTACTTTTAGGGCACGGAACCCTCGAATTTCGAAACGTAACTAATGTGAAAAACTGAGCAGTCAACCCTTTAGCTTTTCATAAGATTTTATTGTTATAATCTCTTTAAAGTTTACGCACGATAACATTTTATTTTTAAATAAAGTCCTACTTTATGGCAGGCCTGGCCTGGCCTGGATGTATAAATTAGTCCATAGACGGCAGCGTCCTGGCCACCTACGAAGGCAGAAAATATGGTAGTCAAATTGGCCAGCAAAAATAAAGTCACATAAACTCTAATGAAAGATGTAAATCCTTCAGTACTCTATGGATACTTTGTTTAGTTATTTTAGGTCATGTATACAAAAAAACACGTTTCAGTTAGAAATATATAAGATATATGTGATTAATTGTACTGTTGATTCATGATGGAAATTCATATTCATACTTTTCTTGCACTATTCCCTCAGGATTTTCTTAGATTTTACGAATTTAATTAAATTTATTTTAATTTAATTAAATACACGACCGGTTTCGACAAAGTCATCATTATTACACACGAAACATATAGACTGTTTAAAATCAAAACCTAATAAGTTGGATTTACAAAAATGTCAAAAATGGATTTACAAAAAGACCAAAAAACCGGTTTGTCACCTCCTATCCTTCTTAAAAATTACTCCGATTTGCTAAAATTAATTTTCTATACTTAATTGATATAAAAATTGGTGTTGTAGGTACGTATCTGGTTAGTTCAAAAATGCAAAAATACGTTTTTTTTTTAAATCAGGGGTATATAAGGACCGTCATTATAGTCAGCGCTTAATAATAAGAGCGTAATCAAAAAAAATAGATGCATCTAAAAATTTTTGATCACGCTCTTAAGTATAAAGCGCCGACTATTAATACGGGCCTAAGAGGCAGCTTCATTAGAAAATACCTTTCATGCGAATTTACCTGGAAATCCAGTTCCAGTTTACAAGCTCAATTATTGGACTAGTTCACAAAATAAGGCGAGATGATAAAATGATTTGTTTCAGCCTACTTTTAATTGTGGCGCCAATTACTGTCCGATCATTTGAGGCTGTCTTAAGCCCTTCCGATTTACCGACCTCTCTGAAAGACTATTGAAAACCTAACTAGTTAATTTTGTTAACAATGATTGTATCAAGATCCTTATATTTTTGCTTCGGGCTTTATTTTTCACGATATATATTAAGGGCGCGTTACAGTTTACGATAGATTATCTAGGTGCAGCCTATTGAGCTATATAAAAAATCAAAGTCAAAGATTAGGATAGATTAGGATCTAATCAAATCGATAAAATCGGTAACTCACCTTTAATTGCACTACACTACACAAAATGTCATTTAAACAGTCCCACTAATGTTGAGCCTTTGCCAACTAAATTGCAATAAAAAAGACAAAAATTAAAAATAAACACGTTCGAAATTCGATTAAACGTCAACCCCCGTCCGCGATCGGTTTCGTACGCACTGTCGCTCGCTACCTAGTCGCCGAAACTCTCTTTGCTAATTTGGATGCAGGCTGCGTCGGACGCTTTCTTTAGGAGACAATGGTGCCCACCTCGGGGTGATAGGTCCATGGTCGTAGTTAATCCTGCATGGCGACGCGCGGCAGGTCGAGTGCGCGAGCTCAGAATGACGGCAGTTGGCCACTGGGTTACCAGTCCTCTTCCTGCTTCACTTAATCGGCGAGTGGACAAACCTGTCCGGGTTTCCATTTCATCCTGGCTATTTATCCTTGTTTTATTTATAAGAGAAATTTTATGACACTAAGGTTCAGATTTTTTGTCGATATTTTTTATCTGATTTAAAAACTTATGAATTTAAATTTTCTGATGTAAGTATATTTAATTTTTTTTTTGATATATGTCTAGTTGGCACATAAATATCACAAGATATAAATATGGGATAAAAAGAAATAAATATAATATAAAGAAGAAGAGCTTGAGAACTGCGGTACTTGTTAAATACTAGAAACAAAAGAATAGCTTAATTGAATAGCCCATTTTTCAAACACGTGACATAGTTGCCCTTAAATATTTCAAATGTAAAACTCGTAAATAATCGAACTTGTAATAGTAGGGGAGCCCAAGAGGGAAATTTCGAATTTAATCGAGTCAGATTAAACTAGTGTAGGCTTTCTATGTGTCTCTGCTTCTCATGGTATTAAAATCAGATTTCTACTTTGGTAACCCACCAAAGAAAAAGTTATATTTAAGTATCGAAATTATATCGGATTTTCAGATTAAGATAGGGGGATTAAAAATGCACCAAAAATAAAGCTTAAATCTTCTAATAAATGTTCAATATAACGAATTTTCTCAAAGAATTTTCTTTTCATAACCTTAAAATTGTTATTGTGTCTTATCCCAACGCTAAAAAAAATATTTTATTATTTTCTTCTCCATTTTACATAATCTACAAAACGTATTAGGTCTCCACGACGCTCTACAGTGCGGCTATAACGCAAAATAAAACACACTTTATTCATAATTATATATTAGAATTTAGGCTACACCTTATCAAAATTCTAAAAACAAAATAAAAAAGATGCATGTTCACATGTGTGCTAAAAGAGAGCATTCACCTTAAAAACAAACCAGTTTTTTTTTTCTAAGATCTAAATCTTTGCGAATCTCTTCGCCAAATAGTCTACTAAAGTATTATGTATTCTGTGGGCACAATTTCCTAGCGTAATGCGGTAGATTGAAAGCGAAATTTTGTATGAGATTACATTATTAGCTAAATATGGACATTCACTGTCGCCGGTCTGAAAAGAACGCCCGGTTTAGTGTTTTGTGGTCCTTAGAAGATGTTAAACTTAACCTTTTAGCACAAAGGTTCAATATGGTGGTAAAGGTTCATTATAATGGTTCAATATAATGAGCACAGAATTAATTAGGTATCAAACAATAATTTATTCTTTATCGATAAATATCAAAGTGGGTAGAGCAAAAACAAGCAATCGCGATTTTTTTTCAGTCTTAAAGCGCCAATTTCATAGACAAAATCTCGACATGTGCTCTACCATGCCCATTAATTCAATCTTTATTAACCCCTCTTCTTTAACTCCAACTTTTGTGTCAGGGTTACGGACCTCTCTCGAAGAAATGATCTTAAGTGTGTTCGGTTTGCCCAAAACTACTGTTACAGGCAAACCGAACACACTTAAGATCGGATGTTTCCAGAGTAAGAAAGAGGGAGCCATAATATGACGTTCAAAGACGAACATCGTGTAATGTTAATGTTTGGACCGGCTTACTCGGTCATACCATTGGAGTCCTGCTGCTTATTTTATGTGATAAAAGTGTTAATCAAAGTGTTTTGTGAATGTTGTTTCGCTACATAATAAACTATAAATACGACCAAAGAATGCATCAAACTCATGAAATAAGCATTATACACATGGGTTTGGATTAAGTTTTCTGAGCTTGTAAAGAGGTATTTTAGTTTAAAAAACAAATAAGTAATAAGTTAATCAGTTCCTTATGTGTGTTATATAAGCCACTTGTGATAAATATCACCCACCAAGTAATAATTTGAGTACAAACTTTGCATAGTTTTTTACGTGTTTTCTAGCAATATGCGATTAATAAACAAAATTTTACTAAAAGCTTATTCCATTGGCATGTTATTCAGGACAAAAAAATATTAAATATTGATCTTAATAAGCTTGATGTCGCTCATCCTAAGATACTATAGCAAAGTTGACAAGCATAATATGTCCACACGCTCACAGGCTAAATCGGTAGAATAGTTCATCCAAGGATGTTTTGGACAAACATTTTATAGTTATACAGATCAAATTTATTAAGCTACTTAGATTTTAAAATACTTTTTATATTTCGATGAGAAGCTCGCATGGGAAGCGCGCTTTTTACGCAGGCAAAACCGCGGATAAAATGTACACCATACAAGTTGCAAGGCGGCGTTTAATATTCTAGCATGTAACCTTAATCCTTACTTAAATGCTATCAAGTTGCTGGCGCCGTACAATAACTTTCGCGTGTTTTGCGATTCAGATGCGGAAACGGCACGGGCAATACATAATGTATTATGCTGGCACTGTTATTGTGATAAGATATATTAGATATTAACGACTCAGGCAGCTTCTGCTAAATTCAGATGGAATAGATAACTTGTGAGCATCGAGCATAGAACCAAAAGAGCGGAGATATTTTTAGTTATGTTCGGAAAAAAAATCCTCCCAAAGCCACTGCGCTCTGATTAGTTTGAAGCATTGGAGTACGTCACTTAACGTCGCAGCGTACCCCTTAACTACACAACTGTAAATATAGAAATATAGCCTTTGGCTTCAAGCCTTTCAAAAACTACTTACTAACATAGAATCATCAAAAAAACAATCATAGAATCGTCACCATATCAAGCAAAGTCCATAACTTTTACGACGGCAGCCCTACACTGAAGTGTATGCCCAAAATTAAGTGGATAGGTTGCTTCGTTTATGCGTGAAGGAAGGATAAACAAGCAATAATATTAGCAAGGAAATTGCAACACAAGCATGGATGTGTGGATGTCATAATATCACGCTGAGCAGGGATCATAAATTGGAACACTTGAGAGTAACAAGTACCTATCCTGTGTAATCTTGTTTTTTAAGATTATATTTACTTTTTTTACTGTAGTTCTTTATTTAATTTAAAACCCTTCTATTAACATAACCAACGTGTTCAACATTTTAATACGCAGGTTTGCAATCTGGCAACGAAAGTGCGATACATGTCTCTGACACAATGTATTTCCAGGACCTTTATGTGAACGACGTAAGGATCACTTTAAGATACTCTAAGGTTTAAAAACTGTGAATGATATAAACATATTCTACCCGCAGGTCAAGATTTCTGATAACGTCCATCTCAAGTATTTTTGCGAGGCTTATCAGAATTTACGTATGAATGTAATTGGTTTTCTGGGAGAAACTTTGAAATGATTCAAAACTAACAAGGCTATGCGAAAACAAAGTTTTCGATGAAGATAATCTACTTAGTTCTTACTTCTATAGTGTATATACTCTAGCCCCGAATATAACATTTAAAAATCAAAGAACATTGGAAAATCTGCCGGTATTTTGGATGCTTTAGGACGAAAAAATATATTTTATACTAGCTGTTGCCCGCGACTCCGTCCGCGTGGTAACAATGATGAGAATTGTTATTTTCTATCACACCTAGTGAGTAGTGACCTCTTAACAGAACCCGCAATAAAGTTTTTAAACTCTAACAAGTTGACCCCGCAGACGTTGTCCTGCCGAGCTATTTTGTGAATCTAAACTATTCTCAGATCCCCTTGTATACACACAAAAAATTTCTTTAAAATCGGTCCAGCCGTTTAATAGAAGTAAGATATTTTAAACTTAATATAAGAAATTAGTTGGGCAGAGTACAATGAGTAGCTGTCGAGTGCCGTTGTAGTGTAAGCCAGGTATCAGAGATGGCGCTGTATGTGTAAAATGATTTAACCTGTTTTCCTGCATTTCTCCTGAAATTTTCTTTGCTATAAGCTTCACAAAGCCCGAGACCTTTCTAACGAATGCAAAACTGTCGAATCGTTTCATGCGGTCTGAAGGAACTTCGTCAGGAAGGAAAACCCGACTTATTTTTATATAATAGATTAAAATAACATTGATTTGATGTTATAGACATAGACTTGTAAAAATTTTGTAGAAAAAAAAAAGTACTATTACTACTACTATATGTAAAATTTTAATTATACCCTTTTGCCATGAATTATAAAAAAATAATGACCTTAATGCGATGGCCGAAACATGCCTTTGGTTAACACGGCATAAAATACCAAAAGTGGCAGATCAACGGGAATGCATACCTTGAGCTTAACTTATTTGTTAAACCGTCCATTATTCTCGTACACTTTATTGAAAGGATCAGCCTGTACAGTTCTTTAGATTTCACCACGGATTTTAAAAATTCTCCTTTTTTTTATTATGATTTTTAGGCGACAAGTGAGCAGACGGGTTACCTGATGGAAAGCAACTACCGTCGTCCATGGGGACACTCTCGACATCTTAAGAGTCGCAAGTGCGTTGCCGGCCTTTATGAGGGAACAGGGAATGGAATAGGGGATTAGGAAAGTCGGGCCACCGGTAAAGTCACTTTTTTCTCACTCAGGTTTTATATACTTGAGATCTATATGTACTTGAGATCGAAAAATTTCTCATTGGTACATGCCTCCACCGGGGTTCGAAACTGCACCCTCTCGAGTGCGAACCAAAAGTCTCACCCATTAGGCCACAGACGCTCTTTAAATTATGCCATGGACATTGGGCATAACGGTAGAGAAGACCTATCAAAGGAAGAACAATTTTGAACAGATTGTTTTTATGAAGACTTCCCGAAATACAAAACTGTCGTCACCCAAAAGCCCACTTAGCTTCATTGTGAAAGCGGCTTACGTTAAGGATTAATTCATGTTTTTAAAACAAGTTAAGAGCCTACAATTGTAGGAAATATTATATTACTAGACGATTCTCGCAACTTCATTGCGCCAAAATTCGTTTATCGCGCGGGAACCGTACACTTGTCCGAAATATAAATCATCTTATGTCCTTTCCCGGGACCCAAAGTATCTCGATATCAAATTTCAACAAAATCGGTTCGGTGGTTTGAGCGTGAAGAGGTAACAGACAGACAGATGCACCTTCGCACTTAATATATATTAATGTTAGCATGGTCATTATCGGAATTATGCTATCTCAGAAACGCGATGATAATACTTAAGAATTTAAAAAAATGGAAATTACTCGAACAGAGTTTTGGTATCTTTACAGGCTTTATATATTCGGCAACGATCGTTGATCGTGTGATTGTTTATAATCGTCACAATCATGCA
Source organism: Cyclargus thomasi (assembly GCA_026546445.1). Classification (NCBI taxonomy): domain Eukaryota; kingdom Metazoa; phylum Arthropoda; class Insecta; order Lepidoptera; family Lycaenidae; genus Cyclargus; species Cyclargus thomasi. The sequence goes on along the minus strand of JAOTAV010067862.1, from coordinate 154 downwards.
AGCATCTACACAATCGTTGGTAGTAATTTGTCAACGAGTTGATAAAGGGCGATAATAGACGATGATGGGCGGCTGCCAAGCAGGGGGGTTATTATGACCTCTTATTCCCAGCCAAGTTCCAGCCAGTCAGCAGTCACGTGACACTAAATACGTG
>JAOTAV010067851.1:0-13902 GCA_026546445.1 Cyclargus thomasi | reverse complement strand
GCCAAATCTGTTCTGCCGTTCTTGAGTTATAAGTGGTGTAACTAACACGACTTTCTTTTATATATATAGATTAAAAAGTTATAAGCCTTTAAAGTAGTCAGAAAAAGAGATGCCATATTAACTGTGACGTCAAAGTAAACTGCATACAGAGTTCATACTAAATTACGTTTTGAGAGAAAGAGATTGGTAGAAAACTTAAATCGCTAATGTATATATCCCTAAAATTTTTGTCATTCTGTATATCTTTTAGCCCACTATCATGATAATTTTCATTTTGTTTTCTACGCATATTCCCTATTGGTCCGAATCGACGCTGTCGAATCCAAAATGAAAATGGCTTCGATTCGTTCGTTCTGATAGATATATGCGTTCATCATTATTATTATGTTATATGTCTTAGCAATAATTAACATGTGATCACAAAAGTAATCAATATTAATTATTATGACCGTAAAATAACAGGTGTGTCGTGGTCAGAGATCACGCTCATCACGATTACGACCATGACACGATCATGCCAAAAACTCATCACCTATGACGGGTTAGTTATTTTTTAATTGCCTGTTTTAAACATCGATGTATCAGGGAAGTTGATTGACAGCTAGTGTGTAGTTGCGGACCGTGAAAGTCTGGACGCGTTTTGTCAAACCCGGCTCGTGGCTTACGTGAATTTCAAATAATTCGACCAAATGACGCACATCAGCCAACTGGCTAGAGATTAATTTCTCGACGATACAATTATAACGACATATATTGACTATTATAGGTTAACACACTAATATAAGGCACCGTCCGCCCTGCGGATTTAATTCGCGCGGATTTTTTTAAGCCAGTGCGGATACCCGATATGTTACAAAACTAGCGGAAAAAATCCGCGCTACTAAAATTCTCATTCCGGACATGGTAAGGCGTCATGATATTTTGGGCGTTACGAAGTTGCGGAAAAAACCGACTCAAGAGAAGACACTAGAGCATGTTTTTAAAAACGTTGTCGATACCATACAAACGTTGTCCCCTGTTTCTTCCCTGGATAATTCCGGTAGAGTTATAATTTTTTAAATGAATATTATAATTAATGGTCACAATTAGCATGTATCTATGTTTTCTTTTTAAATAATTTAATTATTAAAAGAGATATGAACGTTCTAAAACCTGCAAAAATGGCCAGATTTTTCGCTGCTTTCAAATATCCAGAAAACAAATTGGGCTAAATTATATTAAAAAATACTTAAATCGGTAAAGTTTTGGAGAAGGAACCAGGGGACAACCCAAAGTTAATTTGCTGTTCTCTTAAAGGGTTATTTCAATCTAAGATGCAGTTTTCTCTATCGCGCTCTGCGGCCTCCCCGGCTTGTGGTTATAGACAGAAATAGATATTACAAATACATATTTTTCATTTCTCTAGCCGCTGGTATATCTTCTTAAGCCTCTTAAGTCTATATTTTGTTAATACGAGAGCGGAAAACGAAAAATAATTAATATGATTGAGAAGCATGGAGTACTAATATTATTTTAAATATGCTTAAATTATGGATATTTTTAATATTTAAATAAAACGCTACGCACACTACAATACGCACATTAAAATATTTTGACATGACAAGAGAATCATATACGAAATACTCCTTTGTTTATGGTTGAAGTCTGTGTTTTTTTTTAATTTAATGGCTTGGTAACGAGACCTGATTTAATTGAGAATACACTTTTTCATAGTTCTTCTACACGATAGATTAAAATATTTATGGTCGAATTTTGACAACAGCGTGACCTCTAGTATATTTCAATTCGTTAAAAATTATAATAGCAAGTATGAACACGACTTGCTCCCAAGAGAATTGTACATTAGCGGTATAAAATATGTTGCAAGCTACCAATTTTGTGTTAAATTAAATTTAAGTCAACAACATTAACCATTATTTACAGTAGAATAAATCGTTTACTTCGTTTTTGTGTGTAAAACGGACAAACAAGCTCACTTTCCCATTTATGATATTAGTTAGTTATTTAGACAACTTTCTTCTTTATTGAAAATAATGGTTATGTTATGCCATAACGAAGTTATAACTCCCGCACTGATTTCGATGGCGGTGGTCGGTTTCATAGAAACCAGAGCTGATACACAGAATTAATTTCATAGTGCCCACGTGTGTGCACAGTACACAAAGCACTCTCATAAACCAGTGGGACGGATGACCGACACGACTGACGTGAGATCAGGCGCAGGACCGAATTTTTACATGCCCACCTGACGAATGGATCATCTTACTTGACAGACAATCATGTGATTGTCACAGTGTCTGCGTTGTCCTAGCTAAACTTGAAAATAACATGTTTCCAAAGCGGGAATCGAACCCACGACCTCCAGGTGAGCCGAGCTCGTTACTACTAGAATACGAAGACGTTAAAAATAACGAAGTAAGCGATTGTTATGACTAACTAGATTTTTGGCATTTATTGTTGAAAGGATGGAAGAGACACAGACTGCTATTCTGCTTTTGGTATTAAAAAAAAAATTATTTTTTTTCTAAATTATTCATTTTTTTTTTTCAGATTTAAAAAATAAAAATAAATCTGGATAAATAATAAAAGCTATGTCGAATATTCGTTCAGCTGTATTGCGTGGTGAAATAACAAAAAGTTGTACAAACCTTCGCTTTCGAAATACACGTGTGTTTAAAAATTGGCAAATCATTTTTTTAATAATACGAAGTTGGCAGCACCTTAAAACATAAGAGAATGGCAGAAAACGACTAAAAACAGTGTACCGTACAAAACATACTTTCTTGCAACTCCCGACCTCATCAAAAAGTCATTTTCAAATAGACTCCAAAGCCAAAAAGCAGTAAGTTCTAATTTTCATTTCTTGGCCGTGGCCAAAGGTTGGTTGTATTTTCAGACATTAAAGTAATTATTCAAATGTCATAAGATATTCAAATACAGGATTTCAGTTTTAAAAAGTCAAAAATTTTAAATTTTGTACCAACAACCGTAAGTACAAAAAGTTCAATTTTATTGTATCTTAAAGTCAAATAAGTACGTTTATTTTCATTTTTCTGAGCCAAAAAACTAAAATCAAAAGCTCCACATTTTGTACCGACTACCAAAAACAAGGAGATTCTACGTTTGGCTGGATATATTTTTATAGAACTCAAAGGCCAGAAATTTGATTTTTCCTAAGCTCCGATTTCTCGAACACTTAAACAAAAGTATAGTAACTTATAAATATTAATTTTCCCACTAAAAGCCAGGTAAGTTGTAAATTTTGATTTCTCGCATAATATATATCCAGCGCTTACCTTCTACCTCATCAGCTCATACAGAATATAGTTTACATAATTTAGTTCACAAAGGCCTTAGTGTTAAGCATATGGAAGTTAGGTAATGCCTAGGGCTAATGACTAGATTAATGTTTATTCAGACGTTATCAGACGTCCTGAATCAGCAGTTGTGATGATAAAGAAAACAGATAGGATATAATGGCTCGGTCGAAGGAAATCCTAGGGGACTACCAAATATCGTTATAGTTGCATTATATGAAGTTACCCCCATACCACGAAAACATTTTTTTCTGTGATATTTATGGGGCAAGCGAGCAGACGGGTTACCTGATGGAAAGCAACTATCGTCGCCCAAAAGTGCGTTGCCGGCCTTTATGTCCCTCATAACAGGGAATATGAATAGGGATAGGGGATTAGGAAAGTTTCCTTCGTAAAGGTCGGCAATGGATGCCGGCCTTTATGAAGGAATAAGGAATGGGAATAGAGTTAAGGAATTAGGGAAGTTGGGCCACCGGTAAACACACTCAGTGAACGAAACACAGCACAACGCCGTTTCCCGCCAGTTTTCTGCGAGGCCGTGGTGTCACTCCAGTCGAGCCGGCCCATTCGTGCCGAAGCATGGCTTCACGGCAAAAATATTTACAAACCTTAAGAGAACCTTCATCTGGTGATGCGTTTTTCTCTAATATTTAAAACGATTACAAACTACCAACCATCACGTATCTGAAGGCTTTGAAGCAATTTTTAGTAACTAGTATTTTCAGTTGTTACACGATAAACGTTTTTTTTTTTCACAAAATAAAACCTTAATAAGTCATAAATAATTAGGTTTTTTATTGAAAATATTTTATTGGCGGGGCTTAACAAGCCTACCGGAGCGCGGAATGGACATCCAATCGAAGTTGCCCTGTTACTTTCGTGATATATTCGAAAACTTTAAGTTTCTTCATAAAGAATTGACGGGAAAATGAAATCCTGTACCGGAGATATTTCCGAGTCCATTTTTCGTATTTTTCTTGTTTACATGGACTTGAAAATCCATGGTATTTTTTTAATGATATTTAGGGTGCAAGTGAGCAGACGTGTTACGTGATGGAAAGCAACTCCCGTCGCCCATGGACACTCGTGACATCCGAAGAGTCGCAAGTGCGTTGCCGGCCTTTATGTCCCTCAGAATAGGGAATAGGAATAGGGATAGGGACATTGGGGAAGTTGGGCCACCGGTAAACTCACATACTGAACGTAACACAGCATAACGCAGTTTCATGCCCGTTTTCTGTGAGGCCGAGGTATCACTCTTTAAACATTATTGAAAGAATATTAAAACATTATTATTCTTCTCGTAAGGGACCATCCATAAAGTACGTCACACAAATTTCATAAGTTTAAGACCCCCCTTGTCACAGGTAGTCTCATTAAAGCAACCCTCTCCATTGTTATGTCATACATTTGTAATTATACACCTTAAAAAATGTGATGTCACAAAACTAAGAACCCTCCTCCCCCCCATCACACCATGTCACACTTTGTCTACCCCCTCTCCCCCTTCGGTGTGACGTACTTTATGGACTGTCCCTAAGCGAGTTTCAACATGCTGCCGTAGTTTATAATTATGCGCTAAAAGCTCGTTTAGTCATATAGCATTCAGCTGATTAACCGCATCTTTACATATTCCCATAAAAAAACGCGTCCGATATTTTATCGTATATAAAAATGGCGGCTGACTCAGCCCCTGGGTATCGAGAGTTATGGCCGATACGCCTTTTGTATTAATTTTATGCAATATCATGTATTTCATTTAATATGTTATTTTTCATCCTGGCAACACTACGTGTGAGCTTAATTGGTTTTAACTTTGAACGTGTATTTTAGCTTTATAATTTAAGCTAGACGTTAATTACTAGGCAACTTTGCAGAATACCCCGCAAAAAAGTAGTTGACTTGCCGCAAAATTAAGTTTTCCGTATAAGGTTTCCGAATTCCTTGACAAAAGAATGTATTGAATGGAAAATTCGTTTTTTAAATTTCGTCTCGCAGTTATACAGCTCTATGCTATCAAAGAATTTGGAAAACCTAATATTGGAAAATGTAGGTACTCTAAAATAAAATTAAACTTGACTTTAAGCTTGATATTGGTCAACAATCCTCAATTTTGGTACGTCAAGAACCACTTGAAGCCGCTTTGCTTTTCCAGTCTTTGACGTTATACTCTGGGATAGCTCAAAGACTCAAAGAGCTGACAGAGACATCTTGAATTAAAACCTCCCAGGCAAACTATATGGAAATTACTGTATGGATTTTATTTTTGCATTAAAAATTTGTTTTCAAATACGAAAATGTGATATATATGGTCTAGAAAGAAAGATCTATGATGTGATGATTATAATCTATGAAAGATGAAGCTTCGGATGGTCAAGTAAAATGTCAGTCCTGTAATCTTCCCAAACGCGTAAATCCCAAGCGATTTCAAAGCAAGTGCTACTATGTACTGCGTTTACGTTTGGACGCTGTTAAGCATTTATTTATTTTACTTATGTATTTATTTATTTATTTATTTATTATTATACATAATGTACAAGGAAGGTACAAAGGCGGACCTAATGCCTTATGGCATTCTCTACCAGTCAACCTCTAGGCAGAATTGTGCAGAAGCAAAGTGTAGAAGCAAAATTGTGTAGATACATTTGTGTGTTTTCCAACAAAAAATCAGATTTTGAGTTATGAATGCAGTTTTATTTTTTAGATCTTAAAATAACATACAAATGCTTAACAGCGTGCATTTGTGGTGAACGCATATCCATCAGAGACGAACGAATCGAAGTTATTTCCTCTTTTGAATTTGACAGCAAACGATTCGGACAAATCAGACGATTCGGCGCGGGCAAGTGTGCGAAGTTCCATGATATTTCATAAATTTAATTCTAAAATTCGTTTCCTTCGACCCGTTCGGTTCTGATAGGTATGTATCAACATTAAACCTAATGAAATTACTCGTGCTTAGACCTGCTTGCAATGAAACCGTTCACCGTCACCGAAATCGCCGTACAAGTGACAAAAGAAAAAATCGATATGACACGCTTGTTCGTATCTAGAACAATAACACTTCGCGATGAAACTTTGAAAGGGTTATGCATACAAACATACACTTTAATCACAATATGGACGGCTCAATTTTTGTTCGTCAACACACTCTGTTTGCTGGCTAATGTGATTGAGCTTTAAACATAGAGTTTTTAGGTCAGTAGATTAGAGACGAATTTTTGACGAAGTTCATAACACCAAAATGGTTGATTGATGTTTGCCGTGGTAGAGCTGTATTTCCACCTAAATGGTATAGTCTAGATGCTTACGAAACGCCACTGCCTTGTAGTGGCGTAGAGCAAAAACCTATAGCTCATATTATCATAAGGTGGCTTTTTATTTGAGTGAGAGAGAATGTTACTTTAAGAGCTGCTTAAAGAGCTTTATCGAAGTTATCAAGCCGCACCCTCACTTTATTTGAAATTGGCATACGTAGAGTTTATTCTGATGATGGTGTTATTTTTTTTAATGATATTTAGGGGGCAAGATGGAAAGCAACTGTCGTTGCCGGTCTTTATGAGGGAATAGGGAGTGGGAATAGGTATAGGGGGGAATTAAGGAAGTTGGGCCAAATCACTCACTGAACGAAACAAAGCATAATACCGTCTCACACCAGTTTTCTTTGAGGCCGTGGTATCACTCCGGTCGAGCCGGCCCATTCGTGCAGAGCGTTGGTCTCCCACGGCAATAAGCATCCGTTTTATGTACTTGAGATGTGTTATGTCAGTGGGAAAGTCACACCGCTATGATGTCCCAATTTCCAGCAATATCTCGGACGTCACTCGGGAAGTGGAGTGTGACGGACTCGGTGACAAAGCTTTGAGATTTTACCGTCATTATCCCAACATGATTAACTTGTCGAAATAAGGGTCAGGACACATGGTGTAGTGAGGAAAGCATTTTTTAGGGTTCCGTACGCAAATCCATACATCCATACTAATATTATAAACGCTAAAGTTTGTCTGTCTGTTAACTCTACACGCCCAAACCGATTTTGCTGCAATTTGATATGGAAGGACATAGGATAGTTTTATCCTGGAAAATGTACGGTTCCCGCGTGACAAACGAATTTTGACGCAACGGAGATACGTGCTTCATCGAGTGGTATCTATACATATAATAATACTGTAGAAATTAATATATAAAGGGAATACTAAAACTTTGCCGTCCCTCTGTTTCTACGTCCTAAGCTGTATCTAAAAAAAATCCACAACCGAACATATAACCTCCTCGTTTTTGGAAGTCGGTTAAAAAGAGGACAACTCTGTAGAGTTAAAATTTTTCCAGATCATGTATTTATTCTGCCGATCATGTATTTAAATGAAACTAATAATAATTTAATATTTTTTTTTTATTTAGGGTTAAAAAAAATGAATTTGACAATTCAGATTGCTCTAGGATACGGCAACCTTCGTGCGCGAGTCCCACTCGCGCTTGGGCAACTTTTTTTTTATATTTTATCTATGGACGCTTCACACCACGTCACAACTTACCACGTGGCCTCGTGGTAAGTACCCGAACTTGTGTTACGGGTTACCAGACAACAGAAATATATTTAATACTTTTATACTATACACATATATATGATTTTTATTATATGATACACATATTTAATACATAAACTTTTGTTCCGTCTGCGGGATTCGAAGCCGCTCTATAATCATATAAATCATATTTTTTATCCAGTTTAATTTTAATGCACACTAGTATGTAGACCACCTAACCATTCATGTTCTATATATTCTGAATTATATACGTCCGCTTGTGAAACTCAAGTTTTTTCTTTAATAACGCTAAGTGGGTACATTGTTTGTGAAAAATATTGTTGAATACTAAATAAAACATGAGGGAGACCGGAGTATCAACAAATTTAAAATACTTGGCGATTTCACGGTATGTAATCTCGCTAAAATGTTCCACTACAAATGTCATAGCTAGTATTAAAGTATTGTAGAGCTGAATAAAAAAAAACAATATAATACGAAAAGTGTTGTTCTGTACCTTTGACTTGCTTAGTAAATATTTATCATTAGGGGACTAGTTTTTTTTTTTTTTTGAATTTTTGATTTCTGCTCGGCTCCTATTGGTCGTAGCGTGATGTTATTTACCATATAGCCTCCCTTAATGGACTAACCAGCACAAAGAGAATTTTTCAATCCGGCCAGTAGTTTCTGAGATTAACGTTCAAACTAACAAACTCTTCAGCTTTATAATATTATATTATAAAGCTGAAGAGTATTGGTATACAAAACATAGACAGCATAATATTGTATACCTTAGCTACGCTTCTTATTTTATGAGAGACTCCACAAAATTAAAACTTTAATATTGTCAACGCCATTAGAGGTCGGAGGTCAGAGGCAAAGGTCGGAATCCACCGGGACAGTATTTAACAAGGGTCGGACAAACAAACACACATGAGAATTGTTATGAGATTTCAAATTCCTGCTGCTGAAACACTCGACCATGTATTTAATATTATGAAAGTACTAGTAGTATTTTGTGTGGTGTGTCTTCAGTTTTTTGTTGAGTTTGTTATAAACCGAGAGCTGGTAGCAAATTTTAAGGAGGCGTTTGAGGCACTCCAATACAGAACTGCAGACCTGGGTGATGAGAAGCGGGACTAAAAAACTAAAAAAAAAAATAAAAATAAAATTTCCAAAAGCAATCAGATTCCGAAGTATATCTTCGCAATCTAATTGCTGAGTGATAAAGAAAACTGTATTAAAATTTCAATTTGCCACAGACACACTTTTTATGGTTTGCGAACTATTTTTGCACGCGCCTGGCAATGTTAAACCACCACTAAACCATCTTTTCTACATCTTATTATTTATTCTATTCTTTAAAAATATTCAACTACTCATTTAAAAATATATGTTGGTTCTTTTTGGAATATATTTCTTTTATTTTCGGTAAAATGTAGGGTGGCCCCGCTTCTCATCAGGCAGGTATGCAGTACCGTGCCGTTGTTATATGATAAGGTTTCAGCATGCCTCAAATACCTACTCAAAATTTGCTATCAGCTCTGAAATGATTATATTTATCTTATAGAATAAATAAACAAGTTTTAATTTATTTTGAGAAAGGAGGCAAGCGAGCGGACGGGTTACCTGATGGAGAGCGACTGTCGTCGCCCATGGACACTTCTAACATCAGAAGCGTTGCAAGTGTGTTGCCTGTCTTTTAATGAAATAATAGGCTACGGGAATCCGAACCGGGAACAGGGATTAAAGATTAGGGAAGTTGGGCGTCCAGTAATCTTACTCACTGAACGAAACGTAGAGCAACACTGTTCTACGCCGGTTTTCTATGAAACCGTGGTATCTTTCCGGTCGAGCCGACCTATTCGTACTGAACCATGGCCCTCTAACGAGCGTCCGTATTATGTACTCGTACTTGAGATTGGAAAATGTCTCATTGGTACACCCGGGCTTGAAGCTAGCACCCTCTCGAGTGGTCTACACACTAGGCCACGAAAACTCTGTCTTTAATTTTTTAACTTAGCGATACAAAACACGAACATTTTTTTTTTGCTTACAGCACCGCAACTCATACAGTCAACACATACAATCCTTAAAATTCTGTCATTTACTTTTGTTACACCCTGTATTGTTATTCGTTGGGTTTATAAAAGTTATCTGTTTCTCTCCGCATCACTGGACGTCCTGTGTGAACTCTATATTGTTCGGTTGAGCAGCTACGGCGAGAAGGCATGACTAATATACATACACACCTTTACACTAGGGTTGTATTAACAGGAAGCTTTGGTATGTCACATTTTTTCAACTTTCAATTCAAAACGCTGATATTATTTCCACAGCGCTATGATTTCCTCTTACGAATTTTAGATCAGAAGCACCCTGACAGGATTTTTTTTTATTTATAGAATCATTGCTGGCTCGACCGGAGTGATACTACGGCCGCATAGACTGACAAGAAACGGCGTTGGGCTGTGTTTGTTGAGTGAGTTCACCGTTCACCGGTGGCCCAACTTCTCTAATCGCTATACCTATTCCCTCATGAAGGCCAGCAACGCACTAGCGACTCTTCGGATGTCGAGTGTCCATGGCGACGACAGTTGCTTTCCATCAGGCCAAAAAATCTTCATAACTTTCAAACAAGCAATTTTTTTTTCTGACTTAAATTAGTTTATTTAAATTTATTTGTTTAAATTTATATTCATTCATTATATTCTATCATGATTTTTAATTTTTTACTGTTAAAACAATCGGTAAATACCCAAATTGCCCGGTGAATACCGGGTAAACACCCATATGGGTAAATTGGATATTTACCCATCCCTCTACTTACTCTTGTTGTTACTTTTAGGAACAGATTTTTGATTAAAAGACTCTAATCAATTTTAACTTTCCTTATATAGAGCTCATTGCCAGACGATAAAAATGTCACAGAACATAACAATTATCAGTAAATCCCCACAAATGAACGTGGAGCTGTTCTTGCTTGGCGTTTAGCCAGACGGCAAAAACCACCATTGTTTTTGCTACAAAAATGCCTTTAGCTTAAATCACTAACCGCTAGGATAGTGGTGCACGCATTGAGGAATGAACGAGGATTGTCGTTAATATTAATTACTAGTTGGTACCCGCAATTTCGTTGTGCGAAAATTTGTATATCTATTTATTTATTAGGCATGTCAACAATATAAATACAAAATAGATTAAAACAATTAACATGAGGTCCCGATACAGTTTTCACATAAATTAAAGACACACACAACATGATATATCGCGGAAACCGTGCCTTTTCCAGGGATAAAAGTATCCTATATGTTGTTTAGACTAAATAGCTATTAATTAAAAAAGATTAAGGGCCTGTTGCACCGCATACTGATTATGTTTCTGTTAAGATATCCGCAACTTTTTTACAGATTCTTCATATAACATTCATCAAATAAATGTGGATAGAGAAGATCCGTCCCAGTCGTTCCTGAGATTACATTATTTTGTACAAATATTAATCGTCCAGACACGCCAATTTTACTGCACTAGCAGTGTATAGATGTAGATAAAAAAAATTAAATAAAGATATTTTCCGTTAGTTTACTGCTTACTTTATAATATATGAAACTTTATATATTTATCGGGTAATGGCGCTGAATCTACAAAACGGCAAAGTTTGACAAAATTTGGCATACAGTTAGGGTGTTACTTGACCTGTACAGTGTGAGAAAAAAGTAAGTGACAAAACTTTAAGGATCATATGTGTCTTATAGATATAGAATTCACTATACTAGTAAAAGTTGTAGCGCTGAAAGTGAAAAAATATTTCGTAAATTATAAGACAAATAAATTATATAAAAAATTATATGAGTTTGTCCATACAAGTCACAATTTTTTTTTTTCGCTTTGTATAATACGATACACATAATTCCGAAAAGCTCCCATAGGGTAAATCATTCGCATAGGGGCAAAGCCGCTTATAAATAATAGTCTAATTATAAAAAAAACCTGTACCTCAATTTCAAATGACAAAAACATTTTCAGTTACAAAAAAGAGCGAAAATACGCATAAAGAACATAAAAATATACGTAAAAAAATCACGCCTACAGATATGTCAATATTAGCCGGACACGTCTCCGACATGGAAAGCGATGATAAAAACGGCTTTTAACACCGTCACCCGCGCCGTGCCCAAACGTCACCGACAGTACTGCGAAAATGTACATCATGTGTGGCCCAAGATGTGGGAGACGCGAGAGAATATTGTTTAGTTTAACCTGTTTGTTTTAAGTTTGAATGTGACAAGTGACAACCCTGCGCCTCGAGCTTGTTTTGTTACCGCGCGCCTCTAAAGCTTGTTTTGTAACGTGTTGGCCACTTTCCCTCTTTTTACTATGACTGAGCTTAAAGGATAGAGAGTAAAATAAGCTTTTGGGCTTTTAAAAACATCATTCCATGTGGGGATCTACGCCTTACCGCAGGTTCTGGCAAATATATTAAAAATCGCTTCAGCGTATGCCTCACGGCTGTCAGGCCTACAAAACAATACGTTGGCACACGACCGCAAGCACGGCCGGCTGCACTGTTCCAACTGTGTCTAAATATCTGTGAATTTCAAACTAAATCCATACATTTCAAGTCACCTTTATGCTGAGTACATAAGGGTCATATTAGAAAGCTCAAATGTGTTCGATATACGATAGTGTAAGTTTATACAGTAAAGTCACTCAGCCGTGTCCTTGAAATAGCTCATTACTGATACCTGTACATACATAGCTTAACATAAATGTAGCTTTTTTCATAATTCTATTCAGTCCCTCAGCTATCTAAGTAAAAAATGGTAAAATATGTTAAACGCGTTTTCAATAGCATTTTGGTGTATAATAATAATGTACCACAGTTATTATGGAGTAAATTTGTTGCGATAGGCGATGAAATAACAACATCGGTTAAAGCAGTAGCTTGAAGTAATTTTTTACTGCTGAGAAAAGATTTTCGCAAGGGTTTTCCTTTTTTCCGTTCTAACACAAACGTTGGCCAGCCGGATCATCATCGAGCCATCTTTCCTTTGGTGTTCACTCTATCGACATCTTTCTTAGTCTCTCTACTGTATTTACATTATACTGTGTTCAATGTATTGTCACGACCGGGGTTTCGTATAACAGGACTTTCGCAGAAGGCCAGAGATTTCGAGAACCACAGGACATTTAAAACAAATTCCAGCAGTCCTACTTCCTACTAATTCTATTAATGCGAAAGTTTGTGAGTTTGTAAGTGTGTATGTCAGTTAATGGCATGGAGCTAGCTGATATTCTGGATCAATACATAGGCTACTTTTTACGCGGGTAGCACCGGGGGGCACAGCTAGATTAATTTATATTCAGCAAAATGTTATTAACATCTTAAACAATAAACCTATCATTCAAAGCAGAATTTATGTAACAACACAAACGAGCTTTTTGACGACCTCTGTGGCGCAGTCGTTGAGCTCCCCGGGGGTCGCGGGTTCGAATCCCGCCAACGGAACAAAAAGTTTTCGTAGGTTCCAGGGTCATGGATGTGTATTAAATATGTGTATCATATAGTATAAATCTGATATGTGTATAGTATAAAAGTATTAAATAAAATGATTATATTTCGGTTGTCTTGTACTCTCTGGTACTTACCACGGGGCCAGATTGACGTGGTGTGGAGCGTTCATAGATATATTATTATATAGATAATATATATTAAACGGCTACAAAAAAAAACATTTTCTGGGCATAATTACTTTTCAACTAAGAATCAAGCAATTACCAAGTTAAAACTAATTATATTTTCCCAACAAAATAGTTAGAAAGTAATCAAATAATAAGGGTTGCTCCCCAAAATCTATCCTGATGAAAGCTTTCAAGCTAATGTATAATTAGTATGGTGAGTTAGCGCGTTAATGGAGACTGTTTTAAGTGCCGGTATTAATATCACTAGACATGATTCTAAAATAATAATAATAATATCTATGACGCTTCACACCACGTCAGTCTGGCCCCGTGCTAAGTACCGGAGGGACTTGTGTTACAGGTACCAGACAACGGAA
>JAOTAV010067830.1:0-13903 GCA_026546445.1 Cyclargus thomasi | reverse complement strand
GTATACGCGCGGCAGACACCCTCTTTCGAGGGTGTGCGGGATTCCCCAGCATCGCTGGGACCCGCCCGGGGAGAATTAGAACTACATAGTTTACGTTAATGGTAATTAACAAAAACGAAACATATTGATTTTTCTAAGAAGTAATTATAATCGTAACAATTATTTAACACCAATCAAAACGAGTTATTTCAATTAATTTTCATTACTCCTATATAATAAATAATAAGATTTTTTTTATTTAATTACATTTTTGTATAAAAATTAATTGAACCGGAAGCAGGCGTCAGTTACTGCTTGGGAGTTATCACGGCTCTCAATACCCAACGTTTCTTTTAATTTATCTACAAAAACTCATGCTCAAACTTTGCTTACCAAGCTTTATTGAATTTTAATATTGATAACAACATTCAGAGTAAAGTTTAGAAGATTCGTTAACCCAATTCGCCGTTGTAGTGGCCACAACAGTAATCTCAACAAGTTACATTACCCGCAGTGAACGTGTCTTAAGCGACTTGCGCACTGAACCGGACAATTTTACCGTTTTTGCTTTGTACAGGATTAGATTATTATTTTTCTTCTTAGTTCTTAACTCCGAAGAAATATGAGAAATTGATTATATACCTTAAGCCGTGTACACACGGCTTAAGGTATATAAAAATGCACTCGAGAAAGTATATTACTGTACACAGTAATATACTTATTCGAGTGCATTTTTTAGAGCTATCTCCTATCACTAATAATACTAAATAGTTACTACCCATATAATTTTTTAATATACTGTAAGTCACCCCTTTCTGCGGCCTTTTTAGAAGGAATTGGGATAAAGAATAGGAAAATTGGGCCATCGGTAAACTTACTCATTGAACGAAACACAGCAAAACGCCGTTTCACGCCAGTTTTCTATGAGGCCGTGAGAGCCTTTATGAATTATCCCTTTTTATATTTTTGATTACTACTCGACTCCTATTGGTCGTAGCGTGATGTTATTATATAGTTTAGCTTTCCTCGATAAATTGACTAACCAACACAAGGAGATTTTTTCAATTCCGGCCAGTAGTTACTGAGATTAACGCGTTCAAACAAACAAACTCTTAAGCTTTATATTATTAGTACAGATGCAATATTGCTTAGTTTCTTGGATAAGCATTCATACTATTATTCGTACTAATATGTATTATAAACGAGAAAGTGTGTTTGTTCGTTTGTCCTTGATATTTGGCATAGACTTAGTTGAAAGGATGCAGATTGGAGACTAACAAAGGCTTGATTATAAAATAATAAGGCTGGATTGAAAAACATAATGTTTTCAAAATATGCGTTTAAAATAAGCCAGTTATTAGTATAATATTTTAAACCTTATTATTTTGTATACAGCTTCGTAGCTACAAAAACTTTGCGAAAAAAAGTATATCACAGATTATAAACCGATTAATGAATAAAATACCAGCAAGTCAGTGGAGTTTCGGTGTCGGCTTCGCGGGCCGCGGGCGGATGTATAGCGTTACTGTAAACGATCCCTCTACAATCGGGGTGGGAATCTTATGGGATAGTTTGTACAGCTTCGTTACCAGTTTGTGACAACCCTCGACGTTTTGACGTTTTTTATCTGTCAAGGTTCGTTGACTTTCGGATTTAAACTTACTGGGCTTAGCATGGCAATCGAAGAGTAGACAAAATGATAGTAGAAATAAACTGACAGGTCTTCTTTGTACATCCGCCCTTTGTCTTTCTTGCTGTAGAAAGAAAAACTTTCTCGGTCGACAAGCGAGGCCTATATAAATGTCCTTATATTTATCTTGTTACATCTTTTGACTTATTTGATAGATGAAGAATGGCGAATCTGTCTAACAAGATGTGGATATCTTCTCTCTTATTATCTATATGATACTAATTTGGAAGTGGTGAAACAGGCCCAACCAACTACTTTATAATTATACATAATTTATTATTACTTAATAACTCCTCTATGCGATAATATATATAATGTTTTTATTAAAAATCTTATTTAACCGTAACCACTCATGACTGAAAGAATTTTTAATAGAAAATTTTAATTTGAAATGGGATTCTCTGAATTGTCCACCTCTGAGTTTAGTAAACGAATTTGGGGGAAATAGAAACCATGATGCGCTCAAAATAAGTTGGCACAGAATTTCATTCAAAGTTTTTCATTTTATATTCATAAAGTGTCGTGCTAAAGTTACGGCGAATTGACTTTATTAAGCTTTCGTCCAATCTTGACGGTAGCGTCATTAACCTTCTATCAAAAAATTTGTTATTTCTGTCGATATGTTGACAGTCACGATTTGTACAGAAATGACATTTTTTTGACAGAAGGTTAGTGACTTTTTTTTGACAAAAGGTTTTGACCGCCACCGCTTAGATTGAACGAATGCATAATAGTATAACCACACCTTTACCTTCGTATAACATCACAATTTCCCTATTCGATGACGTAAAACTAATTGACTCACGCTAACCCGTCGGTGCTCTAGTAATGTATGAAAAGTACCCAATAATGATTTCGCTTCGACGAGTACTCGTTTCGAACAAACCCACTTCATTTTGCGGTCTGATCCACTGTTCCTAATTTTGTGCGCTGGAACATGAAATTAAAATCAGGTTAATGTATAATTGAGATATGCACTTAATAAATATTTAATTAGGTGTCTAAATAAATGCGCGGGGTGGGCTCGGTGGTGGGTTGGGCTGTGGGGGGGGTCGATAAAATGTCATGTAAAATAACGCTGTGATATAGGAAAAACCGCGATGTTTTGTTTACCATTAAAGCAGTATCGATGCTTTTATTCTGCTATTAATACAGAATTTATAAAATTGGTTTGTTAATGTAATACGCTTCAAATGGATATTGTAATTATGTACAACTTTTTGGTCGCTCGATGCGGGCTACTTTCAAATGGAGTAGGGTAACCGCCGCTGTTGTGATATGTTTTATTAGTAAATTAACGAAACTTATAACGACTATTGTCTTTATTGATACGTTGTACGTATTGATACGTTGGAGGCTTTCACCAAATAGCATAGTTCATACTTTTATACTTCCATACTTACATTATAAATGGAAAACTGTGTTTTTTTGTCGTTTCTTCATGCCATAAGCAAGAATACTTGATTTTATATATAGACTTAGTTGATAGTATAGAGGTTATAGGGTACCATAGGTCTTCGAAATACATCATATTCTCAAAGGAGGCTTTCAGGTATTTTTACGTGATTTTCGAATTTTATTTTCGAGTGTAGCGGCGGTAAACTACTATTCATTTAATATTAGGTCGATGATGAAGTAGGTAAGTTACAAGTCAATTTTTACAGTCAAAATTAATACTACACGATTATATAATAATAGGATTAAGAAAGATTTGGTTTGAAAAAAATTGAAACTAAATATTATAGCTATAGTATTATATAATATTTCAGTTTCAATTTTTTTTCAAACTCAATCCAAAAAAAATAGTTCCTTTTATTATGCAATCGTGTAGTTTTAAATACGTAGAATCCACATTTCTTTTTACTTCATTTTTTTCTGGCTTTAAAGCCTTTATTTGTGTACAAAAAGGGTTTTCAAAATGTACAACTACAATTAGTTATTTCTTGAAGCAACAATTTGTATTTATGAAGCTGTACCGTACATTCGTAGGCACGGATAGGGAGCCTAGGTCTGTTTGTGACGTGGGATAATTACTACCCCCCGCGCCGCGCCGCGCGCCGACCCCCCCGCCGCCGCCCGCGGGTTATGTCACATTAACACCCCCGACGTCCGCGCTGTCAAAACATCGCGCGACGAAATTGCAT
This sequence comes from Cyclargus thomasi, assembly GCA_026546445.1. Taxonomy (NCBI): domain Eukaryota; kingdom Metazoa; phylum Arthropoda; class Insecta; order Lepidoptera; family Lycaenidae; genus Cyclargus; species Cyclargus thomasi. The sequence continues at coordinate 10,090 of JAOTAV010067830.1, read as the reverse complement.
CGAAAACAACGAAACGATTAAGCGAATAGTATCGGAATTGCGTTTTAATTTTTCGGTAATATACAGGGTGGTTATTCAGTGTGAATAAGTGAATAATAGTTTAATATCATACAAAGTTTCTTATAATAAACGGTATTCGGTAATAACGGTATAAGTAACGGTATTCTTATGGCATTTTAATAGGTATTATGATGTCGACAAAATATTTGAGACTCAAACTACAACAAAACAGTTTCCTTTTAAACTGTACATGTTTTAAAGAAATAACATAAAGTAGAACCACCATAAGTTAAAGTCCGAAGGAAACTGCTGCTAGCCTCGACTCTAATGGTTTTTAAAATTATAGACGTTTTAAGTTACTGAGGCTTGAGATATCAAAGTCTAACTGTATCAACTTTAAATAAAAAAACGGCCAAGTGCGAGTTAGACTCGCGCACCAAGGGTTTCCGAAAATTAAACAGCTATAAACGTTTACGTTATATCAAGCAATAGAGTCATGTAGACATCTTAGCGACATCTATTAGCAAAAGACCAAAACTAGCCAAAAATCACGTTTGTTGTGTGAGAGCCATCCTTAAATATTCAATTTATTTTGTTTTTTAGTATATGTTGTTATAGCAACAGCCAACAACAAATATACATAATCAGTGAAAAATTTCGGCTCTCTAGCTATTACCGTTCTTGAGATACAGCCAGGAGACAGATAAACATCGAAGTCTTAATAACAGGGTTCCGTTTTTACCTTTTTGAGTGCGGAACCCTAAAAACAACCACTAACTAGGAATATCCTTCATCTCTACATCAACATAAATCTAATAGTTGTTTGTACATGTAATAGTCAATAACAATGGCTCGTCAGCGTCTAACGCAAACAGGTGACAATCAAGGCCGTTGATTAGGGTGGTAATTAGCCTCCTTTGACGGCGTTTTATGCGGCCGCTAATACATTTCGCCTATAATGTGTGATGTGTCTAACGGCAGCGGAATTTGAATTTCCACATGGCATACATACTTTAGCATGGTCACTGTAGACGGGGTTGCTTTCTGGCATAAAAGTAGCGTGACGTTAGGTATATAGTCGATAAATGGATTAACCAACACAAAAATAATTTTTCAATTCCGGCTAGTAGTCCTGAGATTACAAACAAACAAATTCTTTAGCTTTATATTATTAGTTTATATAATGTTTTATTCGCGTAACGCTGAAGGTTTTAATAAATTATCAGGCTTAAACTAGGGAATTCCAGTGTTTAATACACGGTTTAATTAATAAAATATTATCCTTAAATTATTTATTAATTGAATAAATGTTACTGAATTATTATTAATATTACATCGCTTAAGTTATCCTTCAGTAAAAGATATTCAGTGCAAAATATAGGTAAAGCAAATAACCAAACAACTGTACACAAATGCTCTTTGTTAAATATATATTTATTCTTCTTAAACTACAGGCCAAACAAGCAGATGGCTCACTTGATGGAAAGCAACTCCGTTAAAGACACTAGCGTCATCAGAAGATTTGCTAGTGCGTTACCAGCGTTTTTATAGAGGTATAGCATACTTTTATAGCATTACTTTTGTAACATACAATAGCTTAAACTATTAGGTACTATAGGGTTGCTATTTTCACGATATTCACTATGTAGTAAATACTGGCATACAAACTGTATGTTGTGAGTCAAAATCATCTTGCTAGTTGCTTGGCACAGGCAGGGAAAATCCAATATTATCTTCGTGCGTCATTATAATTAAACGCGTTAAAATAGTAGCTACTATGATGTATTTGTGTGTTATCAAAGTGATAGTAACTTTAATACTAAAGTAAAGTTTTTCAGTTATTGTATGTTAAAAACGCAGAAGTCAAAAGTAACTCTATAAAAAGTCTGTTAAATTATGCTGTTCCTCCAGAAAAACGCCGGTAACGCAGTAGCAACACTTCTGATGTCACAGGTCTTTTCGTTCAAGATTGGCGGTATGGTTCATTAACCCTCCGTGAAATTTCCATACAAACCGCGAATGTCAACAACATAGTGACAACACAACACTTTGTTGACGATCGCGTTTCGTATGGAAATTACATATTTTTTTTGACAGAGGGTTTTAAAGTTTACAAAAATTATTATATTATTATTCATTTTTCTATTTTTGTAATTGTCACAAAATTCTTCGTTTTAAGCTCATTTGCATTTTGAATTATTCTAGAGTGATCCAAGTACCGTCTGTATAAAAATGTTGCCAGAAGTAACAAAGCTAATAACAGACCATACCGATTACCAGAGATAGCACAATATTTTGAAAGGTTTTTTTTTGTTAAGGAAAATTCATTTTTTCCTTTTTATTAAAATAGTCTTCTTCGAGTTTTATACAACACTAGCTTTTTCCCGCGGCCTCGCTCGCATTAAGAAATATTTTCAGACAAACTTTTAACCCCTATTTCACCCTCTAAGGCTATAATTTCAAAAAACAGTTAAACACGTTTTCTTTTTTTTTAAATCAGCAGCTCAGAAATGAAATTTCGGGTATCTAACTTAAGAAAGGACACACTTTCGTAGAGAGTTTAATAGAAAATTTTACACCTTCTTATCCCCTTGGGGGTGGAATTTCAAAAAATGCTTAAACACGTATTCATTTATTTTGAATCAATAGCTCAGAAATTAAATTTCATGTCTCTAACTTAATAAATGACGAACATTCATACAAATTTTCAACCCCAATTTTCAACCCCAAAGAAATTTTAAAAATTGGTTATATAATATAAGGGGTCACCCCCTTCGGGGTAGAATTTTTAAAATTTCTTTCTTAGTGGATATTTTAAAATTGTAGCAATTTTACAAACGGACCTATAATTTGTTTTTTGGTTTGTTTCAAGATTTGGCGTGCAGTAGTATACAATACTACGAAGGTCAGGTACACATACGCGTATAGAATACGTCGTGTATGGGTTGTGTATGAGTTGTATTGACGTAGATTAATCGGGAATTACTGCTAATTCTGATTGCTTTGTGTTGTGTGTGAAGCTTGACACGTAGGCACCAGACTAGGGGATAGCTACACGTACACGATTTTAAGGAAAGTTTCGTAGGTATATTTTATATGAGCCTTAATTTAGTGTCGTGTAGTAATACTAGTATATCACGGGAACCGTACATTTTCCTCGGATAAAAAGTATCTAATGTGTTGGCCTACACTTAGTAACTATTAAAGTAAAAGATTTATTCGAATCCGTTCTGTAATTCCGGAGATTAGCGCTTACAAACAGATAAACAGACAAATGATTAGTTGTAAAAGTATTAACTAGACAGACAAGCCAATTTTACTATTTTATTATATGTATAGATACTAGGATAAACAATACTTTGATATTTCTAAATAACTACAATCTGGGTAACTTTGGGGTTACCTTAAAAATTTTTGGATCCGTAGTAATTCGTTATCATGCCTTTGCAAATAACTTTTAATGAGCACTTACTTAAAATTTCAGTTGAAACTTTGTGGTACTTATACTAAGTTGACAAATAAAAAATATTATAGCCATCAGATCTACATATGTTGATGTTTTAAACGGGTTTAAAGATGAAAAATTTAACGGCAGTGATGGGTCACAATCACTTTCGCCATCATGGTTTTTTTCAGCATGGCCGACGTGTAGAGGAGCTTTTATTCGCTTTTTGATATATTATAGTGAGTCAGTGAAAATGTGTTGACACTCTCATTGACCTGCCATTATGACGAATTATGAGTAATCTACCTCTATATTAGTCCACAAACTGTTACATAAAATCCTTAAGCCTAAATTTTAAAGTGACAATAATAATAATAATAATAACGCAGTGTCACAGAAAAAAATTAACCCCCTTATTCATAAAAATATTTAAGCAATGTTTAACTAATCAAGGTTCGCTGTCCCTTTCTGGAATAAGTCACACGACAAAAAGAGACAGCGAAACTTGATTAGTTAATTATTGCTTAAGTATTTTTATGAATAATAGGATTATTATAATAAAACTAGCTGACCCGGCCAACGTTTTGCCGTATATTTTATATTTTCTAAGTAACATTTAGGGTTATTGTCAAATATATGTTTTCTTAGTTAGCTAGTTTAACTATACCATAAAATAATTGGTCTATGACTATTAACTTAATTTTAACTACGATTTTTTTTTGGTTTTCAGACCAACTGAATATTCATATCAAATTTTGTTAAAAACGGTAAAGCATTTTCGGCTATGAAAGTTAAAATTGTGAAAATACAATGGTGTTGTTTTTTAAGTTCGAGTGCTTAATTTAGAGCACTCGATTTTAGGTATTTGGTTGGTAAATTCGGTTAGGCTTGATAAAAAAATTACCAGCCTATCCAAACCAAATATTCAAAAACAAATTTTGCGAAATAGCACATCACACAAAACCACAAATATTTTGATAGTACAAACGTATTAAACACTTACTCATATTAGTATGACTCAGCTAGGCAATCCCTGATGTACCACGTGACAAACATACTAATTACATAAACAATGTAACACCTGATTTAATGATAAAAAAAACTTATTAGCAATGTTCTATTCGGGAAGTTAATTCGGAACCAGATTGCAGATCTAGTAAGTTGATCGTGCGATGTCAAACCCAGCTCACAGATAAAAGCGTACATAGAATTGACATATTATGTCAATCTTAACAAATCACGTAGGTCGGTCGACTGGCTGTTTTGATTTCCTGGATAGTACTAACGAAGAAAGTTATTCGTTGGCGATAAGAATGCGTGAATTAGTTTTTGACTTTTTGAATAAAATTTCTTAAAGGATACCTAAGTTATAACATTTGAGTTCGGTCAGTCAATACATCCAGCGACATCTAGTTGCGAGTAGCAGTAAGCATGTTTTAGTCATCATATATAAAGACACCCGTTACCGAAATAAGTAGTCGACAACAGTAGATTATGTAATTTTCTTTAATAAATAGAGTAATCCCTATTATAGACCCTTAAGGGAGTAAAAAGTAGGCGACAAAACTTTGATTGATATTTACCGAAATTAGTTATTTTTCGGTTGCTTCCTTATTAGTTTTCCATTTTATTATTAAAATACAATCCAAATACAAGCAAGCTATAATACGCTGCATCTAGTTAGAGATATCTTAACTTTTGACTCGTCTGTGTAAAATTTATAAAAATTAAGGGCATGTCCATAAACCATGCTCCTCTTGTGATATAATATACAAGCACTTATAGATCCTTATCGTCTTCCAGAGAGCAGCGGTATTCTGGGTGCGAGTGAGTGGAACACGGGCTACCCGGCATACAGCGGCTACGCGCCGTTACAGACTTACTACAAACCCGACACCTCGATACCTATACCACCTGGTAAATATATGTAGCCACAGAATATATATTGTTTTTCGCATAAGATTGGCGGTATGGTTCATTAACCCTCTCTCAAATCCAATTTAAAGCGTCCGGGGCCAAGTGGGTAAGACCTTTGGTTCGCACTCGAGAGGGTGCAGGTTCAAACCCGGGTGGAGGCGTGTACCAATGAAACATTTTCCGATCTCAAGTACATAATACGGATCCTCGTTGCCGTAGGACAGCCATGCTTCGGCACGAATGGGTCGGCTCGACCGGAGTTATACCAAGGCGTTACAATCGTGTTTTGTATGGAAATGACAAATTTCTTGACCGAGGGTTAATGAACCATACCGTTAATCTTGAGCAAATGCATAATATCATGAAACGAAGCTCCAAAAATTTATTTATCGCATGTTTTGAGACTCCACAACTAATGAATCTCCATACTGACTGTCAGTAATTGAAACCTAAAACTCTTCATTCCAAATGTCTGGGCGTGAAGAGGCAATAGACGATAGAAGCACTTTCTTTATTAGCAAAAGTCTGTATTAGTATGAAATCACGATATATATTATGATATTACATTAACACACATATTTTCTTCCACAGTTCTACCTGACCTGCCTCTCGGGCACACGGACTACAGCTACCAGGCACCCAGCTACAAAACCAACACCATCACCGATCTCAACACGCCGCAACGCTACGACCCCAACTATTACAACTGGCAGTCCAACTACAGCACATATCAGTACAACAACATCAACAATAATCCACCAGCCTGCATCCAATCCACTCCCTACCCGATCCTCGGCAGCATGTATTCCACTGTCAACCAAAACCAGATCCACGTCCATGTGCATAGCCGGGACTATAACGCTGATCAGTATCTCCCCAGCGAGATCAAGATAAGTGACATCGATGGAGGTATTTCCATTACTACGGAGGTGCCCGGGACTAGTGAAGTCGGATTGATACAGAACTGTGACCCACATGAGGACGTCAAACACATGAACTACAGCCAGGAGGTCTGGCGCCCGGCGTTTTCTTAACTGTTGGTTGGTTGTCGTATAGTACTCGAGAATTAAAACGAGATAGGATAATCTTAGTCGAAATGCAATAGCTAGTTTCGATGACTACTATTGATGATTTTAGATCAATATTAACAAAGCAGGTACGACGTAAATAAATGAATATTTTTGAGCTCGCAGCATCTTGAGCTGGGGGCCTGTGGTATGTTGCCAGATCTCCTATGGTTGCACCACTGAATTGGAAGTTGGAAATTAGATATCAAAAATGTTAACAGTTTGAGACTTGACATCTAACTTCGCTATTAAAACTAGCCAATGTAATTTGACTCAGGATTCAATCTGGATCTCGGCGATCTGCCCCTCCAAGAAGGCTAAGTAATAAAACCAAAACCAATATTGCTAAGAGCAATTCATTTTGTCATTTTTCTGGCAATTAACTAATTTCGCAGAACAGTTTTCAATCAATTCAAGTTCATTTTGAAATAACTATTTTATCAAAACTAATCGATTTTTTCAAAATCAACTAAAATAAATTGCAGAGCATTTTCTTGCAATTTTAGAAGGCTATTAGGACCTTTTTAGGCCTTGAATACTGTGAAGCGGGCGATGCCATTCAGTTTACTTCAATAAGAATCTTTATTATGTACAAACTAAGAACGCGGCGCCCTCGCCAAGATCCAGTTTGAGACCTAAGGACTCAGGTCTCAGGGGTTCAATTGGCATACTTCGAATGTCGCGATCTCACAATACGCTGTAAACGCGCAAGTGTGATCGAAGCATGATCGAATTCTCTAGCTAGAGAATCCAGCCCTACATGGTTGAAAGTTTGTTTACCCAAAAATGTCTTTGAGCTTGATCATAATGATGTGCTTTGTGTGAATGCCCGTTTGAAGACTGAACTTTAACTAAATGGAATACATGGCAGGCTTGGAAGCTATACACTTGTCCATTTGGATAGATCCAAATGGACAAATGTACGTTTTTTTAAAGTGTTTAAAGTGTTTGTTGGCCTTTAAATGCCTTCGAAGCTCATCTTAAGATCCTGTCAGGGGTAGCAAAACTATGAACGGTCTGCACTCACGAGAATTGCTCCACTTTGTACATAATATTGTGATATAATTAAACGTTAATTGTACAAAATATTAAATATTAATTAACGATTAATGTTAAACATTAATGCTAAGTGTTGTTATATGTAATTCATTAAATTAAGATAAATTAACATAACAAGTCGTTGCATTATTTCATTTACCTTTTCATTGCATAATCGACAAGACCAAGTGCCACATTTTAGGTTCAGCGCACATTGGAGCAGTGGCATACCGAAGGCGACGGGGCTCTGGACGTTTTGGAAGTGACACCCATCCGATGACTCATCTTTAGACCACGCAAACAGTAAAATGATAATAACATACAGCCAATAAATTAAATCTATTATTCAGAGAATCTCTTAAAGCGACCGACGCTGTCGTATGCGTTTCTACAAAATATATACTATGTTTCCAGGTGACATACTTCGTGATCACGGAAATCGACAAAAAACACACAGAAAAAATAAATTAATTTTAAACAAAAAATAAAAACCGACTTCCACAACAAAAAAAATTAGTTTCTCTTAATTTTTTTGTTGTGGAAGTTGATTTTTATTTTTTGTTTAAAATTAATTTTTTTTTTCCTTTAGTTAATTACATAGCTGTAGATAATTTAGTTTAAGTGTGTATATTCATATTCCTTGATCGATTTTTCATGGATTCTGTTTATCAGAAGGTCCGAGGCCTAGTGGGTAAGACCTCATGGTCACACTCTGGAGGGTGCAAGTTCGAACCCCGGTGGAGGCTTGCACCAATGAGAAATTTTACGATCACAAGTACATAATACGGATGCTCATTGGGACGGGAGACCTTCGGCACGAATGGACCGGCTCGACCGAAGTGATAACACGGTCTCACAGGAAACTGGCGTGAATCGGCGCTGTGCTATGTTCCGTTTAGTGGGTGAGTTTACCGGTGGCCCAACTTCCCTAATCCCTTATCCCTATTTCCATACCCTGGTCCCTCATAAAAAAGGCCAGCAACGCACTTGCGACTCTTCTGATGTCACGAATGTACAGTATGTAGTGTGTAGTGTAGGTATGTAGTGTGTGTTAAAATGTAACGGTACGTAGCATCATTGTAGTGATGATTATGATGATGATTATTGATGAAATTGATGAAGTGACATTTGCTTTGAGTTGTCTAGATAAAGCTGAAATCCCCGAATCGCTATCTATAAGGATTGAAGAGTTCTGTATGGCACCTTCGGAACCAGGGTATACATTTGTCTTATACTTTTGGTTATAAAGGCATGTTTTAGGTTAAAAAGGCATATTTCTGAAGGATTCCAGGCATATACCTGGAATCCTTCAGAAAAAGTGAAAATCACTATATTATATTTTCATATAAATTTTAAAAAGTTCCCTGGATTCTTCCTGGATCGCATCATCAGATCACCACTTTTGTGAAAATGGGACCAAACAGCATCTATACTCTATACAACAACGAAAAAATTTTTAAAATCGGTCCATAAACGGCGGAGTAATGCGTGGTCAAACATAAAAAAAGAACATATATACAGTCGAATTGGGAAACCTCCTCCTCTTTTGGAAGTCGTTTAAAAATAGGATCGTCTTTAGGATTTTTGCCCATTTGTTTGTTATTTTTACTCACATACATACATACATAAATACATACATACATACATGCAGGCATACATACATACATACATACATACATACACACGCACACGCACATCCACACGCACACGCACGCGCACACACACACACACACACCAATACATACACACACTCACATACAGTGTACTGTCCAAAGTACCTACGATAAATTACAATATTTTTATTGGCTCATTAAGACATAATATATGACATTAATTCAGGCCAATGTACTAATAATTGTATAAGAACATAGAACATACAACACATAGAACATAATAATAGTATAAGAACAGACAAATATGCCAATTGCCAATGGCACTTTGACACTTCTTTAAATAATCAGTGGTTTTATCATCAATCTTTAGGGCCTGTTTCACCGCTTACTGTCAAAGTTTCTTTTAGTCTATCCACAACTTTTTTGACAGATTCTCCATAAAAAATCTGTCATATAAAGTTGTATCTGTCAAACAGACCCTTAGTGTGTAATTTTTGCAAATTATCAAACGAGTAATTATGTATTTGTTATTGTGTACAAGTGTAGACAAAATGTTACGAACCACAGATCTGATATTAGCTACTATTGGTTCCCTACTGATCTGAAACTTCATAATGACAGCGTAAGTCATGTCCCTAAAAAAATATCAGTGTACTGTCCAGAGTACCATAAATTATATTCTTCTTTCTATTGGTCCAATATGGACATAAAACTCAAGCCAATGTACTGATAATAGTATAAGAACACTCTGACACATTTTATTAATTGTCAAACTGACAACTGACTTTTGGCGGCCATGGTACTTTGACACTTCCGTGAGTCATCAACTCATCAGTCATCACTGACAATGTGAGTTTTGTATTTTTTGTTAAATTTGTGTTATTTCGGTTTTTAATGTGTGATAATGGTAGAATATCAATTATTAAACATTCCTTGTTATGCACAAGTGTGGACAAGTGATACAAATTCAAGAAACGTGCTATTTTGTGTTCCCCTCCAAAACTCCATCC
>JAOTAV010067819.1:0-13904 GCA_026546445.1 Cyclargus thomasi | reverse complement strand
GCATTAAGAAGTATTTTCATACAAACTTTCAACCCCTATTTCACCCTCTGGAAGTAAAATTTCATAAAACGCTTAAATACGCATTCATTTATTTTGAATCAACAGCTCAGAAAGAAAATTTTAGGTTTCTAACTTAAGACGAGCGAACTTGATTAGAAAAAATTATAAAAATTTTAACCACCTTTTCACCCTCTTATTTGCCTACCACCGCTTACATAATATTTTAATTTGTAACAGTTCTTTATCACAAATTTTACTTTTAAGAATTAATGTTACTCATTTTTGCGTATAAGTCGCCTCTGCGGCGTAGGCTTCTCCTAAATCGTTCCAATTTTTTTAATCACATTGGGGGGTAAGTGAGCAGACGGGTTACCTGATATAGCAATTGCCGTCGCCCATGGACACTCGTAACATTCGAAGAGTCACAAGTGCGTTGCCGGACTTTATGAGGGAATGGGAATAGAGATAAGGGATTAGGGAAGTTGGGCCACCGGTAAACTCACTCACTAAACGAAACACAGCACAATGACGTTTCACGCCAGTTTTCTGTGAGGCCGTGGTATAACTCCGGTCGAGTCAGCCCATTCGTGCCAAAGCTTGGCTCTCCCACGGCAATGATCATCTGTATTATGTACTTGAGATCGGAAAATGTCTCATTAGTACACGCCTCCACCGAGGTATGAACCTGCACCCTCTCGAGTGCGAACCAAAGGTCTTACACACTAGGCTACGGACGCTCTAAAAAATTGTTCTATCTCTAGCTAATTGCATCCAGTTCTCTGAAAATGTCCCTGACGGAAAGATATTTTACATATTTATCTAGACATAAATATTACAACGTTTGAAAGTTTAACTAGAGTTCTATCATGCTGGTACCCGCTTAATACTTAATCCTGATTAAAATCCCATCTCTGGTGGCTGCGACACAATGTAAATCTTCCTGCAGGCATGCATGTGAAGCGGGCTGCCTGTGAATTTTACATAAAGAAGCGTAGGTACGATATTTTATGTTAAAATCCTTGGAGCTAGTACAAAATTGTTTTTGATGTAACGACTTAAATTATCTTAGTTTTCTGTTTTATACACCTTGCTCACTTAGGGGCCATTCATATATTACCCCCCCACCCCTTTTAGGTGTAACGTACTTTATGGAGGGTCACTTAGGATTAAATGAAACCTTACGGGCTAATTTAATCGGAAATAGTATTATCTAAGTCCCTATTTCAAACAAAATACTCTATACACATACATATTTTCATCACAATACGTTCAGTTGCATCGCCAGACAAACTATGAAATATTCAAAATGTCACATTTTTTAAATTGATGTGTTTTCACATTTTTTAAATGATTTAAAATATTAATTTATTTTAAATTTACAAAGGTATAGTAATTAATATTCATAAAGCTTCACTAAACTATAGTCCCTTTAACAATTTAGTCAATTTCTTTACGAAAAAGCAAAACAGTTCAATTCGGTCGTCTGAAAATTCTGAGTATAGTATACTTACTAGTATTCGCACCTTTTCACGAGGTATAAATAAAAGTTTATCAATAACTGTAAGAGATTTGAAAAAGATAAACTTTTTTGTGGCTAGTTTTTTTACGTTTTCTTTTACTATCAATAGTTTAACTTTGTTTTGTCCTTTACTTTCTAACATGGCTTAAATACAATAAAAAACATGATGTCACACACCAACAACAGATGTGCGTAAGAACTAGGACTTATATTGTATCCACAGGCATGGTGGCAAAAGTCACTACTAAGACTTAAAGTCACAAAATCCCTAAAATTCACAATTATTATAGTCTTTAATAACCAATATATAACCTTCAAAAGGTTATATAGATAATAAGCTGCCAATTCCTAATTTGCAATAAAAATAAAGAGCCAGAATGACCAGGGCGCCGGTACGACGATGATGTGTGGCAAAACGTACGAGTTCAACGATATTCCGAACCGTACTACTCTCGAAAAACATAACCCCTACTTCTGGCGCAGTCGGGTAAAAATTGATAAGCCGTTTCATCAGCCAATGGTAACTTTACTGCTTTCCTTACCTGAAAAGCAGTTGTTAAACTACCATTGTGTCACTAGACTTTTATTCATAAGATGCAATAAACATGCCTATGATTTGAGTCACGGAATTTCCAATCGACAGAAAAAGTTTTTGTTAATGATATTTAGGGGGCAAGCGAGCAGACGGGTTACCTGATGTGAAGCAACTGCCGTCACCCATGGACACTCGCGACATCCGAAGAATCACAAGTGCGTTGCCGGCCTTTATGAGAGAATAAGGAATGGGAATTAGGGTAAGGGATTAGGGAAGTTGGGCCAGCGGTAAACTCACTCACTGAATAAAACACAGCACAACGCCGTTTCACGCCAGTGTTCTGTGAGACCGTGGTATCACTCTGGTCGATCCGGCCCATTCGTGCCAAAGCATGGCTTTCCCACGGCAATGAGCATCCGTATTATTATGTACTTGAGATCGGAAAATGTCTCATTGGTACTCGCCTCCACCGGGGTTCGAACCTGCACCTTTTCGATTGAACCAAAGGTCTTACCCACTAGGCTACGGACGCTCTATGTGGCTCCTTTTCATAATCGGCGATTTCAAAAGAGTACAACTGTGTAGAGGACACACTTAACACCATCAATTCAAGTCATTGACAAAGTTTGCCTTGGAAGGCTCATGCTCCAGCACGAATGGGCTGGCTCGACCCGAGTGATACCTCGGCCTCACAGCAAGCCGGCGCGAAACGGCTTTTGTTCTGTGTTTTGCTGAGTTTACCGGTGGCCCAACTTCCCTAACCCCCTATCCCTGGCCCAATGCCTTATTCCCTCATACAATGCCGGTAACGCATTTCGGATGTTACGACAGTCCATGGGCGACGGCAGTTGCCTTTCATCAGGTAACCCGTATGCTTACTTGCCCTCTTAATATCATAAACAAAATACTACAATAAATTGTGTGCACGATGATCGTCCTGATGAACGATTAACAATCACCGCCAATTATGAAAAGCCAGCAACATAATCGACGGGATCTCGAAGTCAAATGTATAACAGTCGAGGTACTTCCTTCGCAGACAAAAGGTATGTAACTGTACATTTTTCAATGACGAGCCATCTATAAATCCATGGGCGTCATGCGATTCACCCATTTGTAAGACCGCTATAAATAAGCCCCTCCTGTCGCATAGGCATAGGCCGTTGGGGACGAGCCTACACCGGCCAGTTAAATTAATTATTCGCTCGGATAATCTTCGGAAATGGAAACATTTTCTGCGATTCCGTCTTTGATGTTTTGTGGAATATTATAAGCTCGAGTTATTAAGCTTTGAAAGAGATGCAGATTGTGGATCTAAGTAATTTGAACGGTGTATGTCAATCGCAGACAGATCCCGACTCACATGGAATTGACATATTCCGACCGAATGACGTTGGTCCGTCAGCTGTCTACCTTTCAATTTCCCCCATAATACTTGTGTCACAGTAGACGAAATAAATCAATAAGTCGGAGCCCCTTTTCATATGCACACGATCGCCACACGGTCGCTTTGCCGTGTACACTTAAGCAAATCTGTGACTGCGCGGCGAGTGTCCTGCGACCGTGCTTGCTTGGATACTATAAGCACGACTGCGTCAGAGTAATCTATGGACTTGTATGGATGCTTTACATTAACTCGGGTATTCATGTGAAAATGGCCTGAAAATTTTTTAACACTTCTAGTGTTCAAAAAGTTAACATATTTGACGTTATATGCTAACAAATGAAGTGTGCAGAGAGTCTGCGTTGCTGTGTACTTCGAAACATGCTTACAATCTTATTCAAACTTTACCCGCGCCAATTTATCTTACTTAATAGCTTTAGTAACTAGTAAATAAAGTTTAAAAAATGCGACATTCGCTGATTCTTGAATTCCTCGGCGAAAAAAACATCTACATTGACTGTTTTTTTTTTCAACGTTATCCTCGAAAAAAAAACCTTAAAAAATATTTATTTTTTAAGGTTTTTTAAAGTCTGTATATTGTTAGTATTTATTTTAGTTTTTTTAATTTTTAGTTTAACTATAATGATACACATTAATTAAGGTGTAGCTATATTAAAACTTTAAAATATATTTATTTATTTGTCATAATCTGTATTTTGACATCGAAATTATAAAGTAATGGCATGTTTGTGACCTCTTTTTGTGCCGCAACTCATTTTTTTCTTTTCTTTTGATGGCGCTACGGCTACATAACCATGGGCAGTGTCGAGTAAAGGCGGGAAATCCAAATTCATAGTATAATAATTTTAGCAACGTTACAATATTTCGTCAAGTCTAAAGTCAAGGTAAATCGACAAGGCAGTCAATACGTCAAGTCAGTGGATTTAGTAAAGTGGTAGATGCTTAACTAAAAATTCTAGTGGAGTTTTGGAGGGATACATAAAATAGCATGATACTTCAAGTTGTATCTCTTGCCCACACTTGTGCATAATAACGAATATTTAATGGTTGATATTTTACCACTATAACACATTAAAACCCGAAACAACACAAATTTAGCGAAGAAATACAAAAACACATCACTTTTTTTACGTCCTGCCAAAACTCCATTTCTTCTTCGCAAACAATCGCTTTTAGCAACATTATGCCAGTGTCTCTTGCCCACACTTGTGTATGATAAGTAGTGAGTGCTGTTTTCATTCATTCAAGGTCCCATTATTAAGAAAAACAGCATCTTGAAAATTGTTGATCATACGCTTAGTATTAATCACTGACTATTAATATAGGTCTTACGCTCTAAAACTCGAGCAGTCTCGCTGTACTCGGAAGGCTTTCACATTTATGCGAACGACAACGTAAACGAATAGCAATGGGATACAAAAAGCTAACAAAAAATGACTTAAAACCTAAGAGATCTTCGTGTGTTGTTCAACTCGTTGAATTCGTGTTTGAAAAGAAGAAGAGGTTTCTTCTTCTTCTTTCATAATGGCTGACTTGGTGAGTTGCCAGTGTCAGAGTTAAGAAGAGGTTTAAGCTTAAGTGTCATCCTGACATCTGTCAATGGTTCATAGGCTTTTTAAAAAATAAAAATTAGTCGTGGTTTCTGTTCAAGTCAGTGAAATCATACAAAAATTAAATTCTAAAGTCTTTTTTTGCCAATAAATATTGTTTGTGATGTTTACAGTGAAATAAGAAGTGTTAACAGGTTTCTAGAAATTTTCAGTGATTTGATCATGGTGTGAATAAGTGTGAAAATGAAGTTAATTGTTTTTGATGTTGAGCTACCAGTAACAAAAAGGTAAAGGAGTAAAGAATAAATTCATTTAAACCAGTCAGGATGGACGATGAGGAGGCCGATTTGCGAGAGCAAATATTCCACAATAATGTCAGGGAACAGATTGTAAGTTAGCCATTGCATTTCTTTTTATAAAAGTTACTAGTTTTTCAAGAACATATACGTATATTAAATTGTTGTTTTAGATATTCCTGCTCCTCTTTATTTTATTATATCTATTTTCATTCATGTTAATTGAGAAGTTTCGCCGTCGCGATAGTGAAGACTTTTATTCGGTTGATGAAGAAGAGGTAAAAGTCTATCGCATAAGCCTGTGGCTGTGTACTATTGCTTTGGCAGTAAGTTTGGGTTCAGCACTGTTGCTGCCTGTATCAATAGTCAGTAACGAGGTGCTCATATTGTACCCCAAAAGCTACTATGTGAAATGGCTTAATAGCTCTTTGATACAAGGTAAGACCTTAAGATACTAGTAGTATTAAATAGCCTAGATAAGAGAATTATTTATTTTTATAATATGTAAGTCACCTAATCTTAGTTTATAAGTCAAAATACATTTTCAAAATATATTTCAACTTCATAAATTATATTTTAATGTTATTTAGGTTACCTTTTACCAACTCGACTTATTTGCTTTAGGTATAAACTATGTTTATAATATAGAATACCTCAAATAGAAAACAGACTGTAAAATTTACCAACTTATATACCTTCTTTTATAAATTTTATGTCTTTTGTAGTTGGATAAAATTAATATAAGGAAATATAAATATTCTTTATAGTTGATTTCATTTTAATTTCTTATATTTATATTTACCATTACAGATAATATTAATAATATTAGTATTAGCATTGATGGGGATTGATAAAACATTCTAAGGACAAAAACAAGAATTTTCAATTGTTGTATTTGTTGCAGGTTTGTGGAACCATGTATTTTTGTTCTCCAATCTCTCCCTTTTTGTTTTTCTTCCATTTGCCTACCTATTCTCTGAGTCTACGGGCTTCCCAGGATATAGGGGCCTAAAGGGAAGAGTTTATGAGACATTCATAGTGCTGGCCCTGCTGGGTGTAGCTATGCTTGGTATTGCCTATGTAATCTCAGCTTGGTTTGAAGGTGATAGTTCCAGCATCGAGGCTTTACTAAGTAAGTCTTTTATTTTTAACTTCTCATATTAATTATTTCCTAAAATGAATAGAAACAAAAAAAAATCTTAGTATTTAACAGTCTTAATGAATACACTTTGTTACTAATACCATTGATAGTTTCAAACCAAAGAATCCTGGTTTAAAACTTAACTTGTTAATGACAGTATGCCAAAACCTAGAAGGATTTTTGTTATAAATATCTTGCTTAAAAATAATATGTTTTCAGGTTTGTGGACATATCTACCATTTCTGTACTCTTGTGTGTCGTTTGTTGGTGTTTTAATGCTATTGGGTAAGTAAAAATTATTAATAAATAACTGTTTATTCAACACTTCAGACATTATAATATATATATGTATATATATAATAAAGATTTTTTTTATAATGCAAAAACAAAAAAATGAAGACAAAACAAACTCTGACTGCATACAAAAATATCATTTCATTTACTTTAAAACAGCAATATATTAATATTTCTACAATGGCTATTTAAAGCCTTTCATTTTGATATGCCTATCAATTTGGCCGTAAAAACAATTTTTGGTACTGTTCACAATTACTGAAATTCCAAAATTTGCCACTTTTTTTTTTTAATTTTTAATCTATCATGTTACACTCGTGATATCAAGATGAATCTAACGACACTTCATACCCTAAAATCTATATACATACACTCGAAAAACATAATCCTCGTTTTGGAGCAGTCAGGTAAAAAGTTATTTTAATAAGAATGAATATAGTGTACATTTAATACACACAACCCAAGAGGAATTCAAAGTTTACAAAGTATAATTTTCTATCGGATACTACTAAGTATAACGTAATTGAATCAAAAATTTTGCGTCGCGAGTTCGCGACTGATTCGCTGCAAGACACCGCAGGTTCGTCGATCGGCGGTCTTTCAACCTTATCTCCTAAACCTGTTGACGCAACTGCATATACTTGTTTTTTTACTGTCGGCTATAATTGTTTCCGTAATATAAAACCACCGTAAAAAGCTATTCCCTTATTCAATACAAAACCAAAACACGGAAAAGCTTTAGGCAATAGATAACATAATACATGGCTTATTGGCTCAACTAAAGTTCTATATAATGACTACTAGAAGACGATCGCAACTGCGTTGCGCCAAGAAGAGGGCGGTAATCATCCATTTCTCCGAGGTAAAAAGCTCAAAGTATCTCCATCCATTTGAGAAAAATCGGTACAGCAGTTTGGGCGTAAGAAGGTAACAGAAAGACAGTGTGAGGCAGTCATGCAAACAGACACACTTTCGCATTTATAATATTAGTATGGATAAATATTATAGGAGTGGGCAGCAGCCACTAGGGCGATATTTTATATGCAGCACTTCACAAGATCTTTCTAAAAATAATTCTATATAATTCCAAACTGTCAGAAATCGATAAATTTGGTTAGGAATAATTCTATTTGTAAACCATATAACTTACGAATGAAACGAGCTACAAAAAGTAGAGTTTATTCCTATCTTACTTTAAACCGAATAGTAAAGAATAAAGAACGAGTGACTATTTAACAACTAATTTATTATTAATGAGTATTATATCAATTACATTTGTTACGCAAACAAAATATAATGATAGGGACATCAGAGACACGATGTTTAATGAGTTACCGAGAAATCGCGTAGCAACCATTAGCTTGTAACTTATGACTGCTCATCACTCTCATAGTTATCGAATTGTTTATCTAAGAAATATGTAATGAGGTCCTCGTGCTGCGGAAACATTTCATCCAGCTCCTTTCTGCTAATTTCTAGCTTTTCAGACTCTTCCAACTCCTTGTAAGCTTTTGCCCGGTAAAGTCTTGCTTTGAAACTATTCTCGTTCAGACGTAGAGCTAATTCACAGTCAGCAAGTACCTGAAAATATTCTCAAGTATCACTATTTATGAATGACTATAAATAGGCAATGATCAAGTTGTGGGCTAAAATGTTATCTATAGTAGTGCAAGGTGCACCCACGTTTGTAGTACACATCAGTAATCTTCTACCAGCGATGTGTACAAGGTTAGAGGTAATTAAACCCATGTAGAGATAATATGACGGTTGTTAGCTCTATCAAATTAGGCCACAAAAGATAACGATTTTCAATATTTTAACATATCGCTCAGGTAAACAAATAAATATTAACGTTTAATATACAAAGTTGTACTGTTTTAACGGTGGTATAGTCTTAATTCAAAATACTTTTATAGACATCTAAATTACGAACAGAATCATAAGCAAGGCCCCGAGCTGTGACCTAAAAAAGGCAATAGAAAAACGACCCTTCCCATCGCTCACAATTCACAAATAGAACCCCTTTGTGAGGGTTACAGCAGATGCAGGAATTTCGTTGGTTGGTTCGATGCAATACCTTTCTCAAGGCTACCTAGTCTTTGCAATTAAATATTAAATCGCTGACGGTCGCAAATAGAGATATTTATAAACATTCAAAATCGGTAGTGAATAGAGAGCTTATCTATTTACATTTGACTAGAGCTTTTGATTTATCAATATTAGTTTGTTTGTTGGTGTAAACTTTGTTTATTTTATCAAACAAAATAAACAACGTTCATTAAAATATTTAAAACTAACGACAAAAGGTGGCATTTTAAGCCAAAAACATTAGTTTACACTTTAAGAAATAAAGCTAGACCGTAACTCGTAATTATTAAATATTCATAACAAAGCTGAATCTCTGTCCTTGTTTGTTATGACAGTGTTTGTTTGCACTTTCGAATATAACTGTAATATTTGAAATCGCTGCCGCCTAGAATCTGCTCGCACATCGAATAATTTTAGCGTTGCCATATGACAGCGTGTCATTGACCCCCTTCGCAAATTATACTCAGAAAGAGCACACTAACTTGAACCTCGACTCAAGTAAATTGAAAATCACTTGATATTTCTTTCTGAATTAATCATATTAATGAGTAAATAGATTTTAATGTAAATTTAAAGATTTTACACATGTAAACAGTATAATTCCTCTCTACCGTCATTATTTACATTTCAATCGTTAACTGTCCGAATACATTTTAAGCAAGTTCGTCTTTATTTTTTCTTTGTACATTATGAAATATTTGTTGGCATAAGCGTCATTCTCTTGAAGGTTAGAAATTGGAATGCTGCCATCGATTGTTCGATGAAAGCTATTGTTGAAACCGCGTCAAACTGGGGCGAAAACTATGTATTTTGATTGGGCGTCGACCATATGACTTGAACAATAAAAATATGAGAAAAGAATATTTAAGATTTCTGACATTAATTAACATTAATCAATTAAAAACGTTCAATGTAGAGCAAGGACCGTTCTGTTATTTCTTTTGACCTTATTTCAAAGCTTTGTCAACTAAGATAGTAAAAAGTAAAACTTTTACCGTTTTAAACGTTGTCTTGAAATGTGCAATTGCAAAGCGCCCTGTATCGCATTAATCTTATATTTTCGTGTAACGTACGCCTGTTTTCAAGTTATTTGCTTGCCCAATTCTAAAACCTAGTTCTAGCCCAAATAGCTCACCTTTTCAAAGTTGCCTAAGTTAATGTTAGTAAGCGCCCTGTCGCAGTACAACATGGGATTGTCTCTAACTTCGTCGATAGCTCTATTATAGCAGGAAAGAGCTCTGTCGTATTCGCCTCTACGAAATGCCTTAACGGCTTGGGTCTTGAGCGTGTCTGCTTTTTCACGTCGAATTTTTCGGTCCAGTGCACGTCTTTCGGCATCTTTACTTACTTCTTTCATCCACGCATCTTTCTCTATTTCGCCCTAAAAATATCCAAAGAGAATGTTAAAAACAATTCATGCAAGTATTCGAAATTTGTACAGTATGTTGATGCATTCTCTGCCTGGTTCGTTGGTGCAACGTTAAAGCATGACGCATTTCTGTATACTGATTGGTATTTAGTATTTACTAATAATTATTAACTGCACGATTTGAATTTAACTTTCAAAGAGGTTTAAAGAGTTAGTTTATATATGATTTGATGAATTATAGTACAGATCTTCGACTGATTGTCAGCTTGTTTTAAATATCTCGTAGTGTCATTTTGTTTTATGATTAATCAACAACTACATCCATAACTTCTTTCTTATGGATTTTGAATAAGCTAATAAATAAATTCTTTGTTCTAACTTAATGTAATAAAGAAATATCAAATCAAATTCTATCATAAAAAGGTAATGCCGTTTTGCGGCTGCAGATCCCCGAGACTAACGTTTGTGACAAAGAAACCTACACGATACCACAAAAAACAGCATCCTTTTTCGTTTCTTTGGATTTCCTTGATGTCCCATACGAGTTGACTACTTAAATCCATACGTAGTTGCAATAAAAGCAAAACATAAAATCTTTTTATAGCCATAAACGTGCTACAGACTGTCATCATTAGTCAGGTCAATATCTAATATATTTACACAGGAGATATTTATAGAGGTACTCGAGCCAAACGGCTTTCACTGTCTTGAAAGAGCAATCGTTTTAATGCTATTTATAAATCAAATATTAGAAGCGTGCTTTAGAAGAGTAACTCGACGCATTGTTTTCTGATCGTTTTGGTTGGTACCCAGTTTTATATGTTAATGTATGGATTTCTTGTAAATGGTTATTTCATTTGATATGATCAGTATCGATTACCACACGTTTCGTCTTTTGATTGGATGTAAACTCATTAAGAAAAATAATATAGTAATGTACGTGCTTGTAATAATTGTTTTGTAAGTACAGGTGCAGGTAACCCAATTCACGTATTCTGTTCATTAATCGGTTGTTAAACTTGAAATCTGTTTATATATGCCTTGCCACCTTTAAACTTGGTGTAGGTTAAAACATTTAAAAATATTTCGGCTAAAATAATAAATGATTGTTAAGTTTAGGAATAACTTTTAAAACGTGATCAAACCCCCTTTTTCATAAAAATATTTAAAAAGTGTTTAACTAATCAAGATTCGCTGCCCTTTTCTGGAACATTGAAAACGTCAAAGACAGAAAGGGTGAAATGTTCTAAGTATTTTGCATTGTTTGTAAATACTAGATGCCTTTTCCTCACGCACTTCATACGTTTCTATTACGTAATACATTTTGACATCAATGCAAGAGGTATTTGCAGTGACTTTTTCTTTATGTAATTATATGTAAATGATACCTGCACCAAAATACAAGGTATATTATATTAAGGAATAAGGAGTTAAGTTAATATAATATACCTACTAATGTCTGTTACCTTATCTCTACCCCCACAGGTCTGGAAAGCTTTCTGGTTGATGACAGTACGATCATGTTTCACAGTCATCTTCACGTCCTCGTCCACGATCACTTTACCCTCGATATACTGATCGGCGAGTCGCTTAGCAGCTTCGGCCTTTTCCTTGTCTCCGCCGGCCATGTCTTTGACCAAGCTCGACACCTCGCCGACTTTCTTCATAAAGTTGTTCCATTCCTCGTTTAATTCCATTTTGTCGTTCATAGTATACAAAATGCCTAAATTACCTTTCTATTCTAATGCGATGATTGTATTTTGACCTTGTCAGTCGTGATACTGTTACGTTGCCTAGCAACCTGTGTCATAGTGACGAGTTGGTTACAGACTCCGAAAAAAAATTGAATATCTATTTTGATTAGACATTGACAATAAACGGTAACGAATATTTCATAGTGATCATATTCTCCATAGAGTAAGATATTCTCTTTGGAATATTTTAGAATAACAAAACTCTGGACAGAACAGTGACCCGACTTTGAAGGGCTTTCGAAATTGATAGTAATACTTTTCTGTACTTGCTGTAAGCATACCTCGAGTATGCTTACAGCCGCGATGTTGTCAAAGCCGTATTCGCGCCGATTTTCAGTTTGTTTGGAGTCGGCATACTGTTTGTTATGTCTATTGTGATATCTACTTGCTATTTCCGGCACAGACTTTCTTTTAGTATTTCTAGAATACCTTTCTCCCAGTAACAGCTGCGAAATAGAAATTACATTTTATAAATTGTTATAAATTAATTTCTAGGTACTAACTTAATGGTTATAATATAAAACCTCTAGCGCAAAATATAGATAATAAAATATAAAATATAAAGATTGTTAGTAGATTTCTACTTAATCCATTACAGATTACAGTCTGTAATAAGGTGTAGAGTGTAGACTTTATAGCAATGCGTTACCTATTTATTATGCGAACGAGTAATTGATTTGACATGATGAGATTTTAAAGCTGTAATGGGTGTGGCAAACTAAAGCAACCAAGATGTGTAAAACCTCTAAAACAAATTTAGTTGTGGAGTCTCATGCCGAAAGTAGACAAGTCATAAATTTTTAATGACCCTGAAAAAATAAAATTATACGATCGATTTAAGAAACCTCACCTTTTTTCGAAGTCGGTTAAAAAATGCGCTCGTCGATCATCCAAACAAAAATATGCTACGTTAATCTCAATCGCGATGCTCGAACGAAAATAGAATTATTATGCTTTATGATGCACGATACGATCTGTACCAAATTGCCAAGAAGAAAACTATTTTCTGCTTGAGAATTTCATTCTCTATAAATGGTGTAACTTTCTTACGCGTTGACTAGCGGATTGACATGATTATATCCTTAAGTAGCTTATTGCAATTTTCTTGCCACTTTCGTTCGTTTACCGTATACGTCTTGAACTTATACCTATCTAAGTTTATTAAACTAAGTCATTTTTAGTGAAAATCGAATGAATCACTACATAAACGAGTATAAAAATGTACAGATTATTCTTCAAATAGTACAAATATTCTGTGGAGAGCTACTACATCTCTTAAAATTGTAATATATTTTTTACCTTATCTATCTATAATATCCTTTGAAACTACCCCTTTTTACAAAAGATGCGTTGAGTAATTTCATGCTGCGAAGGAGCGTAGAATATGAATACTATTTTAAAATATGCTTTTATCTTACATATTTTCAATAAATTAAACACTACGCACACTACAACATTTTGACATGACACGATAATCATACACGATATATTCTATTGTTTATGGTTGACATCTGTGTTTCTTTAATAAAATTTAATGGCCTGGTCACCAGACCTTTACGCCAAACTGAAATCTGTGATTGAATTGAGAATAGATTATAGTGTTTATAGCTCCTCTATACGATGGATTTAAATATTAATGGTCGAATTACGACCACAGGGCGACCTCTAGTATATATTTGTAACTGTTAAATTTGAATATAATTTTTATAAAATTTATGTCAATCAAATTAGGGTTAAAACCTTTGGCTTGTAATGGCTTAGATTATAGGATACTTACCCTCAGTGGCGGCGCTAGACGTGGCGTAGCGCTTGAGCGGAGGCCGCCTCAACTCTTTTCCTCGCACTTCTACGTAGGCTAAGTTGTAGTTAATCAATTTTTTTTTGTACCAACAGTGTTCACCCCACTCGGTGTCGTGCGGCTGTTTGGCGTAGTGAGCGCGGTTCTGGTGAAGC